>CM047007.1:69998394-70120438 GCA_025698465.1 Gossypium longicalyx
TGATGTGAATTGATCCATTTTAAAACCCATAAGTTACAGTAGCACCATATTTTTTGCAGTTAACTTATCGGTGCTTCGCCTTCAGTTACCTAGTTGAAATAGCTTAAAAATAACTCCAACTACTTGTTGAAAAGGCTTACCAGCATAGTGCGAGCAAGTTTTTCCTCACTTTGACCACCAGTGCAGGTCACAACATCTCTGAGTTTTGTTGAGCAACGATTAAGTCCATAAAGTGTTTGGCCCAAGGTATACTTTGATTCTCAGCGGGAAGAGCCACCACTATTTGCATCATGAAGTCAGCCGTTTACGGCTTCTCACGGACATTTTAAGATAAAAATTAGGAAAAAGAAAATTTATAATTAGCATCGAGAAATCCCAGCTTAGACTTGACTTAACTTTGACATGTATTTCTAGACTCAATTTTTAATTGAGTCTAATCTGAGAATCAATTAAACCTATAGCTTCATACCACTAAATGTGACACTTTATATCTAGCCCAATTAGATGATCCAAATATAAAATGCCATATTCAAATCTTAAAAATAACCTATTTTACTATCTCAACTCTTCATTGAAATGGTAGTGCACGTTGGTAAGAATTATTTTAAAAAATAATATGAGCATTTTCTACTTGGCCCCACATAAAAAGAAAAACCTCAGCAAACTATAGATTTTACAATCATATCTATATCCAAATCATCTCTCGAATCAATTTTCAACACTTCGATATTACGGGAAACATACCAGTAAACTAAGCATATCACATTAAAACTATTTAATTAATTAATAATATTATAATTATAGTAACCAAAAGTTAATTTTTTTTATCACACATACATAACTATAGCCAAATGACTTTACTAAAAAAACTAAGTACATGCCAACTTGAAACAAAACAAAATATACAAACTTTGTTGAGTCTAGATTTTTCGATTGGATGTCATGGACTCTAAGATCTCAAAATACACCTAACCAAAGATATGAAAACAAGACCATTTGGTGAGTTTTAATTTCAAATAAGGTATTACTATAACTTACTCAATATAGGATGAAATTTAAATAACTAAACTCGCTTGATTTCTTTCTTCCTTGCACCAATGCAATTATGTTTCATATAAAAGTTTATCCAATACATTAACAAACACATGTATCCCAATAAACCAAATGCGATATTTTAACTAACTAATCTATTTTAATGAACTTATTAAAACTTTTTTATGCTAACGATGTATGAAACATTTTTTCAATTTTGTCTCATTTTTTCATATCGCATTACATTACCAATTTGAATCAAACCATTCTTCCCGTATAATACTTGTGTTCGCCAATACATAGCTCAGTCTAAACTAATTTACGGATCCTACTATTACTATAATTCGGCACTCCAAAGGCTCATCGATATGTCCCAAACAAAAAAATTGCACGTAGCACTCCATCGGGCTCATTCAAAGCAATAATTATGCCCAACACTCGCTTCAGTGACGCCAATGGTTAATGAGCCTAGCTCGTATCAACCCATAGTCAAGTAATTCTATATTGGTACATTCCGTAAACAATTCACGCCGCTGCTCATCGACTCAGCCAAAGCAGTAATTAGAAAGCAATGGTTGGGACGCTCAAAGGAAAATGCGCCTAGCGCCATCGACTTATACTAGAATAACTTTTTTGCTTGATTCAATAACTCAAGAATTATTTTCAACTTTGCCCAATAATTACTACAACAACCCATAGTCTAATTTCTCATTCTTAGTTTAGTTTCCATTCTATTGACCTCAATAACAAATAACTCTTTCGTTGAAAGTCATCTCATAGAAAACATGGCATGATTCGCTCTCATGTTCAAGTGAAATGCGCAACTTTACTAAAAATATACTATTTCAAATTTTTATACAATTTAACTATGTATCACGATAATCAGCCTCAATATCCTATTTTTAGGCAACCACTGTGTATAAATTTCTTCGCTTTTTGAACTTACCTACTAATGAAAATAAAGGAAGATTAAATAATAAGTTGAGTTATGGTGATACTTACAAGTGAATTTCAAACTATTCGCTTGGTGACTTTCACTTTTTCCTTCGTTTTGAGGAAACCTGATCGCTTCGGTAGCTATGAATTACTATAAACAAATAACACCATTAATAATTCACCCAATTCACAATCAATTATTATTTCAAAAAAATTACATTTCATTAAATTTAGTTTTTAAAACCAAAACAAGCATAACTTCCATCCTAAGCGCCGATTTATAATTTGACTTTATTTCCTTCTATTTTTGACCCTATATTATCGATTTCTAACAAAATTTCATAACAACTCTACTTGATATCCACTTTATTTTCTCAAGTGAAAAATCTAACATCTAACTTCAAAATCTCGCCCTTTTAATGTATACACTAAAAATCTATCAATTTAACACCAAAAACATAAAGAAATCATTAATGGTAACTTTCTAAAACCTTAACAATTTTATAAATTAATACACTAGTTAGCTAAATTAAGATTCACCTATCTCAAAACATAATATTTATAAGAAAAGTAATAAGCTGCACTCACCAATTTGTGGGCTAAAGCTTGGAAAACGTGAAACTATGTTTTTCGCCTATTTCTTTTCTTTCTTCCGTACATGGAAGGATGAAGAAGATAATTTTCTCTCCTTCCACTTAAAATGATTTAAACTTTATTATTTTTTCTTTTTTATCATAAATAATAATAGTAATTGAAGAGCCACAATTTTTTTTAGCCACATATTTGACATGTTTTATTGTCATTTTAAACTTTTGGGTCATAGCAATTTTAGCCTGCTTAACTATTTTCAAATTAAAATTTATAGTGATCTAACTATATAATTTAATCGTTGGACTAGATTAAATACTCAAATCAGCTAAATTACTTATCCTTGATTCAATTTCATTTATAACATAACTCCATAAATATTTTTATTAATTATTTACAAAGCTCATTTTTTTATTAAAACAAAACCCGAAATGGTACTTTCTCGACACCATTGTATCGAGTTGTTACAAGTACAACTACTTAACATTTCATGCTTATTCAATGCTTAGTTATACCCCATTTTATCATGACCAAAATCATCAACCAAAGTTCTTCAACTAACCATGTCATAAAGTATATTTCATAGCCATAAAACATGTTAAATATCAAGTAAGTTCATACCATTACAAAGGATCAAAACTACCACTTTAGCTTACAAACTTATACAATAATTCAAATATCAAATAACAAAAATATAATGAAATAATCATAAACATACATATATCAAAATTCCTATGTACATTCCACTTATAACCAGTGCCAAAAATAAACAAATAGCTACCTAAGAGTTGACAAATAGTGTTATCTCCAACGATGTTCCAATCGATAGCAAGAGTCCGACAACTACAAAAAAGAAAACCAAATAGGTAAGCTTACATAAAACTCAAAGAAGTTTATAAAATAAAAGATCACATACTGCCATTTTAATCATACAATTTGAATAAAACATAACTAGAATTTCCAAGCCTTGTTTCATATTCCCTATCATAACACATGGTTAGCCATGTATATACAATATTGCAAGATACAAATTACTTGTTCAAATGCCAAATTCAATATCTCAAAATATACAACCATTTATGCTACAAGGTTCATTCTCAACTTTTCAATAACTATTTTTCCTAGAGAATTACAAAGAAATTTACTTCAAATACGTGAGAAGATAATGCTTACACAAGTTTACAAATAGGACATTAACCAATACATGATGTTGCTCACATAAGCTAACGGAAAATGTAAACAAATGCTAGATTCTAGCCATCGATATGGTATCCACCACCGGTACATAGTACATGGAACTATAATGTAATCACCAGCATGGAGTGCTTGGAACTAAAACACTAGTACATAGTACCTGAAAACTAATCACCGACACATAGTGCCTAGAACGCCTAAATGACATGTCATTTGTCTCTTAGCTATTCATTAAGTTCACACTAGCTTTATTCTATTTTCCTTGGTCGTCATAAATTCAAAAATTAAACCTTCATCACATTGATCACATACATTTCGTATACTAACTTATATCCATGTAACTATTTACCATACCATACTTTTCATTTCAATCCATTACTTTTCCATTTCAAAACTACTTCAACTAATCACATAATATACATATTTATGTTATCATAAACATAATTAAATTAAGTTATTATGAAACAAAATAAACATTTTACTTAACTTACCAACACACAGAGATCTATCAACACCTCAAAGATGACTTATAACATCCCGAATTAGGGTCTAGCTTTAATAGTGGTTTTGACACCACAAATATGAAATGGAAATAAATATTTTATGATTTTTTGATGATCCATGATATTATTATTGTTTGATGATCCATGATATATTTACATGTTTGTGTGAAATTTTCTCTGAAGAAATTCTATGCCTAAAATGTCCAATTTGACTTTAGGGACTAAACTCAATAAGTTGTAAAACTTGTGTTCTAGAAGCTTCAAACATGAAATTGCATTAGATTATTAATTAGAGGTCCTTAAATAGCAATTCACCAAGTTCTAAAATTATGGAAAAAAATGGGCATGAATAGGAAAATTGGAAAGAAAGGCTTTAAGGGCATTTTTGTTATTTGGTAAATAAAAGAATAAAAGGGAAAATCAAGTCAAAATTGTGTCCATCTTCCTCCTTGTGTGCCAAATTTGCAAGGGGTTCCATAGCAAGGGTTTCAACTTTTCAAGCTTGATTGTAAGTGCCCCAGTGCCCCGCTTTTTATGTTCTTTGCATTTTTTATGTCCTCAAGCATGATCTATCCATTTCTAGCCATATTTTGAGCTAGGTTCATGTATGAAATTTGAAACATTTGTGACATGTTTGTATTTTGATGATTAATGGAAGATTATGGAAGTTTGATGTGGGATGAACATCTTTTACTAAGTGATTTTTAGTGAAAACACATAAAAGGACTTATTTGTAAAAGATGAAGAAATGGGTAGTAGAAATGTGGTTTAATGAGAAATATGGGCTGATATGAGTTAGAATATGAATTGGCTAGGCTTGGGTAACAAAGAAAATGCATGCATTGCATTTACTTAGCCTAGGGACTAAAGTGTAAATAAGTGAAAAGTTAGGGGTAAAAGATAATTTTACCAAAATATGTGTTATGGTCGATATGAGTAATGTGTGTATTGAACAATTTAAATTTGGCATTATAGATAAAGAAAACGTGATTCTGGTCTTAATCGAGAGAAAAAATGTTTACAATGATTAGGCTCGATTTATCATTTTGTATCGCATGTAAGTTCATTTGAAAATTATGCAAAATGTACCATACTTTAAATGTTTTGATATTGCATGTGTGGTAAGTATATATATATAACTAATGTGATGTTATGCCATGTGTTAATGTTAAATTTTATCATGAAATATTCTTTAATTATTCCATGAGTATGTGATTGGTGCTATGGATATTGAAATCAACATTACGAGCAAGCTCAACGAAAATATGGTATCAAGAATCCTTTTGAACCTTAAGAATAGTTTAGATACAAGTAACATGTCACTAGGAACTATGTGATCTGAACTCATCGAGTTGTGGTCTAAGTTCATGATGTATGTAACACATGTTTTGGCATTTTGGTACCGGGTCTCATATATATTACCGATGGCGCAGGTAATCCAAAGATGTGTTACTGATACCTAACAAACTGTGTGTGAGCAGATTCTGAGTAGCTCAAAAGCGAGCAACATGTTATATGTGATATGAGGTAGCATTGGCTACATTTGAGGCACTTAGGTGCAAAATTCTAATGTATCCAATAGTATTCCGAGTGTTCAGCTGGTAGTTCTAAAGGAAGTTTAATGAGTAATCTTGATGAATACGTCAAAGACGAGAAAGGTTGTTATTATGTTCAAGTGGGCACAGGTATGTACATCGAACTCATGAGAATGACATGAGATATGAAGAACTTGTGGTAAGAACATGTATATATATATGAAGAATAAGTTTAAGAGATTTGATAAAATGCAAGGGTATGTTTATCATGTTAAATTTATGATTAATGCTTGTTTAGGTCGCATTTTATTTGCATGTGAACTTACTAAGCTTTAATGCTTACCCCCTTTCTTTTTCATCTCTTATAGTGTCGCCAAGCTAGCTCAGGGTTCGAAAGACGAAGAAGACTCGATCATACTATCAATTGAATATTTGGTATAGCTAGTCTCATCATTTTGAGTATGGCATGTATAGGGACTTGGTCTTTTTGTTATGTGTCATATTGATTAGCCAAATGAGATGGCTCATAAAAGTATTATGATTATTTTGTATATGGCCATGAGAGGTGGCTCATATTGATTATTTGGGTTGTAACCCTAATTATTGGTGCATGCATGCAAATGTGCTTATGCTTTAATGTGGTTATGGTTGCTTATAGTTAATGAGTGTGGTGGATGGCATGTATGTTGGTGTATGAAATATGATTAATGTGTATGACAATAAATGTGGTGCAAATGTGTAACTTGAAAGTAGGTTAGCAAAGATGATAGATAAATATGAAATTGGTGTGGAATGCCATATAAAAGCATGATAGTTTGAATAGGTGATATGTTGACATTACGGTCATAATTTAGCCATGAATGTGAATACTTGAGTAATCAAATGTGCCATATTGCATGCAATGAAGTGGGTGTAGGTATGTGAGTGTTTAAAGGTGGCAAATGGCTTGGAAAATAGCTTAGAAATTGTCCACATGGTTAGACACACGAGCATGTGTCTTGGTCGTGGTGTGGTACATGGTCGACCCCATGGGTGTGTGATCCAACCGTGTGTCCCCTCGCACCCTAATTTTTGAATTTGATTTGCCACATGACCTAAGCACACATGGGCGCAGACTTGGCCATGTAACTTTATTTTGTTGATGATATCATAGTCGAGAGTTACACAGTGTGATGACATGAGCGTGTCCTAAGTCACACGGCATGTGTGACCACACACTACCCACACCCAAGCGTGTGACTCTCCAAAGTAGGAAAATTTTCTAAGTTATCCTTAAGTTTTCTAAGTCTTCGCTTAGTCTTGAACCGCCTCCGATGTATTTTTTTTGGCCTCGAGGCTCATATAAAGGACGTTATGCTTGTAAATGAAAAGTTTTAAATTTGGACAAAAATTCATGTCTCGATTTTGTATGTTTGAGTGAGATTAAGTCCTGTAACGCCAACCCTATCCTAGCGACACGTAAGGGGGTGTTACATTTAGTGGTATCAAAGTTATGGTTTAATCGGTTCTGACTACGAGGATGTGTTTAAGTCTAGCTATACATGCCATATATAAATTGTGATAGTGTGACTAATCTTGACGATTTTAAACCGTGTTTTTCATATAGTAATAGATCTCGATAGAGCAAGCAGATGATGTTGAAGGTAACGCACCTACTCCCGCTGAAGGAGCAAAGGCTGCCTAATAGTAGACCCACAACCATTAGTAGAGGAAAAGGAGGTAAATAAGTCTTTCTATATGATGGATGCTTGGTACACCTGAGTTCGCTTGAAAAACCCCGCACGCTCAACCTCCTCCACCCTCCAAATCTTCAACTCGCACTCCCAAGTGCCCAAGGTATAGATTTTATGAGATCTCATAGAACC
Source organism: Gossypium longicalyx (assembly GCA_025698465.1). Classification (NCBI taxonomy): domain Eukaryota; kingdom Viridiplantae; phylum Streptophyta; class Magnoliopsida; order Malvales; family Malvaceae; genus Gossypium; species Gossypium longicalyx. Next base: position 70,006,048 of record CM047007.1, read on the forward strand.
CCAGCTGATAAAATTCAAAAGCAATGAGTTGAGGATTTTAGGCCAATACTGATGATGTCCCCTAGAAAGCGGAATTTTGGCTTGAGAATTCTATTTGAGTATTCGATGAACTACCGTGTACACCTAAAGAATGTTTGAAGTATGTTATTTTCTTGTTGAGAGACGCAACATATCATTGGTGAAAGATGCTAATTTTGGTAGTTCCAAAAGAAAGGGTTACATGGGAATTCTTTCAAGAGGAGTTCAAAAAATACATCAAAGAGCGATTCATTGATAAAAATGTAAGGAATTTCGATTTGAAAAAGGCCACATGTCGCTTACTAAGTACGAAAGAGAGTTTGTATGGCTCAGTAAATATGCTCGAGAGTGTGTATCCTCTAATGCTAAAATGTGTAGAAGGTTTGAAGACGGACTTAAAGAGGACATTAGAGTGTTATGGGTATTCTTGAGTGAAGGAATTTGTTGTGCTCATGATCAGCTTGTAAAGTCGAGAAATTGACCAAGGAAAAGAGAAAAGCTTAGGCTAAGGCTAGAGATATAAGGGAGAGGCCGATGAGCAAGTCACTTCCATCCCGCTTTAAGAAATCCAGAGATATGTATTCTTGTTCTTATGTTTCGACTGGGCATTCATACAGTAAATCGTAAGAAGCAAAATTCGTGTCTTAAATCTCAAAGCACATTTGTGGCTAGTGTGGGTAATGATAGATCTTCTAGACCCGAAAAGCAACAATGTGGTAGAGGTCATTTTGGTAAGTGTAGGGTGAGCGATGGATCTTGTTTCCGATGTGGTTCTCAAGATCACTATATCAAATATTGTCCCGAGATGGCCGAGAAAGAAAAATTTCAGAGTACAAGGCCTGTAGTATGGCTACAAAAGGAGACCTCGAGAAACATCGGTAATGAGGCTAGTAGTAAAATGTAACAAAGGATATAGTAGTGAGATCCGGTTGTGAGCCCACTAGAGCCTATGCCATACGCATGCAGTGAGGACGATCTTCTCCCAATATGATTACGGGTATTTTTTGTCTCTATGACACTTCAGTTATTGCCTTGATTGACCCTAGTTCTACTCATTCATATGTATTGGTATCTAGTATGAATATGCTTGTTGAGTTTACGAAATTTATAATTAAAGTGTCAAACCTATTAGGCAAGCATGTTTTAGTTGATAAGGTATGTAAGAAATGTCCTTTGATGATTAGAGATCATTGTTTTCCGGCTGACTTGATGTTATTGCCGTTCGATGAATTTGATGTTATATTGGGTATGGACTGGTTTACACTTCATGATGCTATAGTAAATTGTAGACAAAGAGTTATTGAATTGAAGTGTGAAAATGGTGAAATTCTTTAGGTAGAATCAGATCAGTCAGATAGGTTGCCAATTGTGATTTCTTTGATATCTGCTAAGAAATGTATGAGAAAAGGATGTGATGCTTATTTCGCTAATGTGTTGAATACAAAAAAAATCTGAATTGAAGATTGAATCAGTACCTGTTGTATGTGAGTATCCGGATGTGCTCCTAGAAGAGTTGCCTGGATTACCTCCTATTAGGGAAGTTGAGTTTGGTATTGAGTTAGTCCCTAGTACAAAGACCTATCTCAATTGCTCCTTATAGAATGGCCCCGACTGAATTGAAAGAACTGAAGTCATAGTTGCAAGAATTGACCGACAAGGGTTTTGTGAGACCGAACTTTTCGTCGTTGGGTGCTACGGTATTATTCGTGAAAAAGAAAGATGGATCTATGAGGTTATGTATAGATTACCGACAGCTCAATAAGGTAATGATTAAGAATAAGTATCCTTTGTCAAGGATTAATGACTTGTTTGATCAGGCTGAAAAAGCGACATGGTTTTTTTAAAATGCACTTGAGGTCCTAAGCATTATCGCTGAAAGTGAAAGACTTGGATGTGCCAAAAACTGCTTTTTGGACGAGGTATGGTCACTATGAATTTCTTGCCATGCCTTTTGGTTTAACGAATGCTCCTGCCGCATTTATGGACTTGATGAACTGTATTTTCCGACCGTATTTGGAAAATTTGTTGTTGTTTTTATTGATGACATAATTATTTATTCTTGTGATGAATCTGAGCATGCTGAACACTTGAGAACTATTTTGAAAACCTTGAGAGACAAGCAGTTGTATGATATGTTTAGTAAAAGTGAGTTTTGGCTTTGAGAAGTTGGATTCTTGGGCCACATTGTTTCGGGTGATGGTATTAGAGTTGACCCAAGTAATATCTCAGCTATTGTTGAATGGAAACCACCGAAGAATGTAACCGAGGTTAGAGGCTTTCTAGGCTTGGCCAAGTTATTAAAGACAGCTTTGTTAAAGGATTCTCCATGATTGCTACTCCAATGATGAGGTTGTTACAGAAAAGATGTCAAGTTCAAATGGGCGGAAAAGTGCCAACAGAGTTTTCAGAAATTAAAGGCATTGTTGACTGAGGCTCCAATTTTGGTACAACCCGAGTCAGGTAAAAAATTTGTGATTTATAGTGATGTTTCCTTAAACGGTTTGGGATGTGTATTTATGCAAGAGGGTAAAGTCGTAGCTTACGCTTTGAGACAATTGAAGCCTCACGAGAAGAACTATGCAACACATGACTTAGACTTAGCCACCATAGTGTTTGCTTTGAAGATTTGGTGACATTATTTATTTGGTGAAAAATGTCATGTCTATACTCGATCACAAAAGTCTTAAATACTTGATGACTAAAAATGAATTGAACTTAAGTGCAACTGAGATGGTTGGAACTATTAAAAGATTATGAGCTTGTGGTTGATTACCATCGGTAAGGAGAATGTGGTCACCGACACTTTGAGTAGGAAGTCGTTGTTTGCCTTGAGGGCTATGTATACACGGCTAACTTTGTCCGGTGATGGTTCGATTCTAGCCGAGTTGAGAGCTAAACCGACTTTTTGTAACAAATTAGCTTTAGACCCTAATCGTAATAGTAGTTTTGGGACCACAAATCTAAGTCGAAAAATATTTTAATATTATTTTTGGTGTCTACAAAGATGTTAATTTATGTGTGAAAATTTCTGTGTGAAAATTTTATCGCTTGTGTGCTCGATTTAATTGAAAGGACTTCATCACAGAAATGTAAAAATGGCTAGCTAATTGTTAAAGGGCTATATTGCTATTTTTTATAATGTGGAGTCCTTAAGATGAAATTTCACCCTTGAAACCATGCATGGACTGTATTAGACTTGATATATATAGTTTGGTTATTAAATTAAAAAGGTTAATATGGTAAAATGCAAATTAATAATGTTTTAATAAAATAAATATTAAAATAGCCATGCAATTGTTCATCTTTTGACTAAATTTAACAAAGAAAAAGAGAAAGAAAAGAGTTTTAAAGGTTCTGCCATTGTGTTCTTTAAATTAGGTATGTAATTTGTTCAAATTTTTTGATAATTTTTACGCTTTTGAGATCGTTGTTTCGAGTACTAGCTAGCCCATGCTTGAATTTTTGAATTTGATGATGTATTCATGAATTTCCATTGATGATAGCTTGTGGTTTTTGCTATTTGATGGTGGAAAATAAAAATATGTTGTTAGATTAATATGATTAATTAAGTGATTTTTAGTAAAAACATCTATTTAGGATTAAATTGTAAATTTTGTAAATTGAGGGGTTAAAATGTGAAATAAATGAAATAAAAGGGCTGTTAGGGACCTTAGTGAAATTCGGCCAAACATGGGTGTGGTGAAATTTTGAATATTTTGTGTTTTGTGAAATAGGGACTTAATTGTGAAAAATGTGAAATGTCTGGGCCAAAAGTGTAATTTGCCCATTTATGTGTGTTTGGATTAAATTGAATGAATATGTTAACAAACAAGTTAAATTTGTATTAATTTAGATCAAGAAAAGAGGAAGTCGGAATTGGATCGGGAAATCTAAAGTTGTCGAATATTCGTCCCCAATTGCGCTCGCCTTTGTCCGAGGTAAGTTCATAAGTAAATAAATGACATTAAATTTGATTGTATATATTTTAATAGTGCCGAATTGAATTATTACTTGTGTATATGTATATATTGAATTGAATTAAGCATGGGAGCAATATTTACGAGCTTAAATCGATCGAGTTACGACATCCAAAAGCCCTGCATTTAACCTTAGGAATAGTTAGGATACATATGTCATGACATAGGATTTTGATATGTGATTTCGTAAGACCACATATGGGACGCTGGCATCGATTTGTGATTTATGTGTAAGACCATGTCCGGGACATTGGCATCGTATGAGTTCAGATAAGACCGTCTGGGACAAAGGCATCGATATGTGATTACATGTAAGACCACGCCTAGACGTTGGTGTTGTACTTCACCATTATACTTGAGCATGATACAATTGGATTTTATCATCCATCTCAACATAACATATTTTTAATGTAGTTCATCATTTTAAAGTCTTTCATACATACATGTCTTGGTTCATATCAAACACTTACCATTTCATTTGTATAACATATAACATTAACCATAGCCACAAGCTAGTGATTAAACAGATAACTTAACAATATCATCATATGGTAAGATATGGTACATAAACATAACATCACTTAAATCATGTTCATACTTTAATCATTGATACATCATACTTTTCGATAATTGGCGAGTGAAATCAATCTGCACTTTTACCAAGCTTACACAATATAAAGCAAACAATGGTCGAAACCATCCATTTTCTTTAATCGATGGTCAAAGCCTTCACTTTTCATATTTTATGAGTACTATAAAGATGATTGAAACCCCGGTACACATTTCATATTATGCCATAGTCCAACTATGGTCTTACACGTGCACTGCCATGGTCTTACGCTCATAGTGCCATAATCCGATTATGGTCTTATCATTAGAATGTCATAACCCAGCTATGGTCTTACATTTATATACACTGCCATGGTCCCACCATGATCTTACATTTAAAAACTGCCATAGCCTCACTATGGTCTTACATAAACATTGACATGGTCCAATCATGGTCTTGAACATTTTTTATGTTGTGCTGCCATAATGTCTTTCAACCAGGGTCTTATTCGTTTCCTTTAAGCTAACAAATTTGATTCACACTAATAAATAATAATATATCGAAAGAGTAATTAATTGACTAACCAAGTTATGAACTTACCTAGCTAAATTACGTAAATGACAAAGTTTAGTGGGCATTTTGGTAATTTTCTATTCTCCTCGATTTTCCACTTGATATTGATCTAAATTAATAATTTCATTCAACATATTAATTTAGATAGTAAAACAATGTATTTTATGCAATTTAGTCATTTTTGACATTTTTACAAAACTACCCCTAACATTTTACTTTTATTCAATTTAGTCCCTAAGCCTAAATCATGCAAATTAACCATTTCTAATGCCAATTCACATAATCTAAATATTCATGGCACACAAAACAGCCCACATTTGTAATAATTTCACATCAAATCCTTATATTTTTACTAATTCAACAATTTAGTCCCTAATCAAAAATTCATCAAAATTACTTAACAAAATACTTTTAAATATCAACCAACATCTCAAATTCATCATTTAATAACTAAAATCGCATAGATTCATCAATGGTAATATTCACAATCTTTAACAGCTTTCAAAATTGAAGGTACTGATTAGTTAAATCCAATTGCAACAATCTCAAGAACATAAAAATTATTGAAAACAGGCCAAAATGACATACCATGCAAAGCTTCAACTATCGCCAACCACAAACCCTTTAACAATGGCTTTGCTCTCCCAAATTCAAAGTGGAAGAAGAATTAGAAAAGATGATACCTTTTATTTTTATTTTATTTTATTTTATTTATCAAATTATCATTTTAACTCTCTAAGTAATAATTAAATGTCCATTTTAGTCCATTAACTACTTAAATGGTTTAATTACCATTTAAGTCCTTTTTTATTCAATAAACCATTTAATCACTCAAATCAAATAGTGATCAAATTTTACATCTTTTACGATTTAGTCCTTTTAATTAATAAACTACCAAACTTTAAAATATTTCAAGGAAACTTTAATACCACCTTAATGACACTCAGAAATATTTATAGAAATATTTATAGGTCGATTTATAGAAATGAGGTTTCGATACTCTCATTTTCTAAAACCACTTGACCTTAGGTTTTACCACTTTAACTTAATAAATTGCTTATATAACATAAATTATCAAATAAAAATCCTTTTTAAAATCACATTTGACTCGTAAATATTAAATAATAATATTTACAAACTTACTCGTCAGATTTGGTGGCCTCAAAACCACTATTTTCGACACCACTTAAAAACTCGGTCGTTATAATCGACGTGTAAAGCTAAACGATATGCTACTAGACCTATTCTTTCAATAACATCGCATTTTACGGACCAATAAACCTTGGGCTTAGTTTTCCTTTCTGGTTGAAACAAAGATCATTCTTCCAGAGCAATACTTTCAGGAATACTTTTTTCACCAACTTGAAACTCGATATATTTTCTTTTTAAATCAACATACAATTTCCTATAGAAAGTTCACCTTAAAAAATATTGAGTGTGGATTGAAAATGTTCCAAAATCAAAATGATGCTACCCAAAACATATTAACAAAAAGAACGATGCCAACCCCACCAATTCGCCCACTCCAATGAATGAAAATGATACCACCAACTCAACTTCCTTCAACCCAACCATAATTGTTATGGAAGCCCTTACCCAGCTTCTTGAATACCTTTAACACTCTTTCTGCTAACCCAACCATTGTGGCCTCTCTTTCAATTCCCAACACCCTATTATCTTCTACTACCCCACAAGATCCTAAAGATGACCTTCTAAAACAAATATTCTCTTATTTGGCTTTTCAACCTCAACCCACTATTGTGGTTGTTCCTTTAAATCAAGCTTCCTAGCAACAAAGAACTCCATGGCTTTCAACATCATTTTATTGAGATGCAGGAAAATGAGTCTTATGGAGGATCAACTCTGTAATATTATCCCATGTAATATTCTCTCTCTCTGCCACACGAGGATACAAATTTTCCACCAAGTGGTATGCAAAGTCTTTCAAGAGAGATACCACGATTTCAAACATTCCTCAAGGGTACATGATAGTTCACAAGAACTCGCATAGCCTTTCTCAAACCGTAACTCACCCTATTCCGAATCATCGCAATGTGGCTTTAAACTCTTCGCCCCATATTCCTTCTTCTTTATCTATCGCAGCTTTACCAATTCTTACCGATGCCACACCTTGTGGTATTTCTTCTTCGACGAGTAAGGGTGGGGGAGGTCGTGGTATAGCAGGGTTGGTCCTCAAGTATTCACCAAACCATTCATCCATTATTTCAAAAAGACTATCTTTGCTCTTTCCCGCCCTCTTAGACATGGGCCTCCTACTACTACTAAACGTGGATTATCAGATGTAAGCCGGAGCATGGCTCTCAACTTCCTCTAACTCATCTCGCACTTGGTTGGAAGACATTTACTATATACAATTACATTTAAATTGGTTAAGAGATGTCACACTATCATAACTTATATAATGGCATGTATAGCTAGACTCGATACATGCTACGTTAGTTTGAGAATCGACTAAACTCAGAGCTTTGATACCTTTAAATGTAATAACCCTACCTGCACTTGAGGCCGGACAGAGTACGAGGCATTATCGAACATACATACAATTGTTCAAACAAAATCAGCTATAAAGTTTCTTTTGATTCAAAAGACATTCAAACATATACGAGACGCCCCTTGTATAGACCTCACGAGGTCCAAAACATACATCGAAAATAGTTCGTGACTAAACTGAAACTTTAGATAAACTTGGGGAAATTTCTTAATGCAGAGTCACACGCCTGCAGGAAAAGGGGACACACCCTTGTCCTCGTGTCGTAACTCTTTGACTATGACGCCAAGACTAAAATAAGGTCACATGGCCGTGTCACACGCCCATGTTGCCAAATAAAATTAAATGATTTTTCATAAAAATGGTGCAGATTTCACAAGGCCGAGTCAACGCCTATGTGGTTAGGTCGTGGTCTCTCACACAACCAAGTCACACGCCCGTGTCTTAGCCTCGTGTTTACTACATCGGGCATTCTGACTTATAAAATTTGGGTGCAGCGGATACATGGCCGATCACACGCCCATGGGGTAGATCAGGTGTCACACACTACCTAAACACGCACTGTGTCTACCCATGTGGACAATTTCAAGGCTATTTTCCAAGCATTTTTGCCACCCTTTAAAAACTCACTCATTTATACATGTTTTTAGCGCAACAAATCATATTTGAACTACTCCAATATCCAAATCCATGATTAATTTATATCCCTAATACCTCCATGCACTATCTCGATTTTTACATGCATTTCCTAATCTTTTCATACCAATTCATAACTTCTTGGTTTTTATACCCTTCCTTCCAACTTTACACATTTATAACATTATTGTGGTCATACTTATTGATCATGGACCATTCACCAAATAAATATGCCATACCTTACATCCATCATTCACAAGCAACCACATCAACAGAACACATTGCATGCATACATGATTAATAAGGGTTACAACCTCAATAGTAAAATATGAGCCATATCTCATGGCCATATACAAAATAATTCATCAACCATCATGAGCCATTACACTTGGCTAATTGAAATGGCACATAAAACCAAAAGATAAGTTACCTTATACATGCCATTATATCAAAATGAATAGTTCTTTTTATACCCAAAACGAGATTGCTGATAAAAGCGATCAAACTCCCACAAATTCTCCAACCTTCACGAGTCCAAGAGCTCTATAAGACAGGAAAAGTAAAGGGGGTAAGCATTGCATGCTTAGTAAGTTCAGATAACTGAAAGTAAACTTACTGGTCATTTTAGCACATAATCCCAATAAGCCATGTTACCTATCAATTATAAATAATTTCCCTAAACACATGCACTCAATGAACAAGTTAGTCACATAAATTTTCAAGATCCATAGATGAGCTCATCACATCATATACATATTCAAATTCAGTGATTTCTATGTTATTTACAAATATTTTATCTAGTGAATCCTTGAATTCTCGATGGATATTTCATCACTTAGTATGCTCTATGTGTACTATTTTATTAACCTTCAATTCATATCCAAAGTAGTACCCTATCTAGTACACTCTCGAGCCACATCTCTTATAGCAGAATACTACCCAGTGGTAAATCTTTTACATGACAAAGAATACCATACAGAGTCCGATCCGATTACTACCCAGCAAATCTAGTCAATCGATTACTACCCAAAGCTAAATCCTAATTGAAATGTAAGCTCAATAGGCTCATTTCAGATTACCCGTCCGAGCTAAATCCTTTTCATAATGAGATCAATGGATTACCTGTAACGCCCCGATTTTTGGGCCTAGAAGTAATGGGCCTTGAGTCTATGTTCGGGTAGAAGACGGCCCAAACAAATTGGATGTTTAATTATTATTATTATTATTTAGTATGTAATTAAATAAATTACGAAGGGTTATGGTGTGGGAAAAAGGCCCAAGAGTAAATTTAATTCGGGGCAATTCCTGAATTTTTTATTTTGTAAAAAGAGGGTTCTAGCGATATGGGCTTTTAAAATTGAGGTGGTAAATTATGATACAAATAAGGCCTTGGTAAAGTGGCAAGGTGGCACCACTAAGTTCCTAAAAAAATGGCACCTGGGAAGGAATTAAAGGTCCAGGGTTCAAGTTGCAAGGTAGGCATACTGTTACTTTTTAATTTTAGGCATGTGTCTGCATGTGATCACTTAAGTGAATTTCAGCAAGGGGCCTTAGGAGGTCAATGATTGTTTTAGTTGATATTAGGTTAGGTTCTTTTCTTTTCTGTCTTGAGAATTAGGGGTTAGCCACCTGAAAGCTTTCACTGTCATTCATCCTTTCTGAGTTCTCATAAAAGCCGAAAACGCAAATTCCTTCTCCTTGGTGCCGAGTTCTTCTTCCTCTCTTTTTCCTCCAATTGCTTTATTCCTTTTTGCTTTTTCTTCTAGCTGAAACCTTCTGATCACCTTACTCACCTCCTCTATCGATCCCATCCTCCACAAAACCTTCATAGCCGATCGCCATAAAAGCCGAAATCTTGAAAACTCACTTTTTGTGCCGATTTCTCCAAGCTAAAATCCTTCAGCTTATTTTTGTTCCTTTTGATTAACTTTCATCTTCTCTAAACCCTTAGTATCCGCTTTCAACATTACTTCAAAGTTATAGCCTCAAATCGTCATCTTCTTCATCACTTAAAAGGCCAAGTACCATAGATTTAGGGATTTATAGCCAAAACTTCAGATCTCCCGATTCGAGTTCTACTATCGCTAGAGGATAGATCTCGCATTAGATTTGCATAGAAATCAAAGAGGAACAAGTGGTAAGTGCTCATCACCTCGCATCTAGTCTTATTTTACAATTTAGAAAAGTCAAGTCCCTAAAATCTAGGAGGTCACGATTTGGGCATAGGGCTTTAAGGGTCTTTAACCGACGATTTCTTTTGGTGATTAGTGTCTTCTAGAGGTTGGATTGAAGGTTTGGATCTTTGGAACAACTAGACTTAGTCATCGATTTTCGCAAAAGGTAAGATTCTAAAGGCTCTAGGGGCATGGTTCGATTATGGTAGGTGAAAATTGGGATTGGTTATTGTGGTTTGCAATCTAAGAATTGTGGTAATAAATTGTAGGACATCGTAGTGGATCTCAAAGGGCAAGGCGTCACAAAACAAAGCGTAAACGACATCCACTCATAGACTAGATCGGCAAAAGCCGAAAAGCCAAAAAGTCGGCATTTAGAACTTACGAGCGCGCGACGCCGTGAGGTGGTTTGGTTGTTAATTTTAGTAATCGTAAGCGTGATGATTGCAGAGCGCGCACTTCGCACTTCGCATATTTGGGCTTAATGGGCCGAATCGATTAACGGGCCAACGGCCCACCCGTAAAAACGCTTCTAAGTGTTGCCGATAGTACGTTAATAATCAGAATGAGCATGAAACCCTAAAAGACCGATAAAATTACCAAATATCTCTATAAGGTGGAATTACTGTGATACCCCTAAAGGGGTAAGTTTACGATTACGCCTCGAGGGTAAATAACTATTCTTACGATATAATCTGATCGTTTTTCCAAGCATGCCTTGTTAATTATATATATTCTCGCATACATGTCATACCGCATGGGGTTGGGTTTAGTTATGGAGGAAGAACTGCTCGGTGGTCGTGCTACATATTCGATATATAAGTGCTTTTGCCGCAGATTATAGTTGGTGCCGCAATCGGCAAGCAACAATCGTAAGTGTAGGGATGGCGTGGTGATTTAATCCCCACAAGAAGTGTAGGGATGGACGGCTGCAAGTGCAGTGGTTGATGGGGTTATCATGCATTAATCCTATGAGACTATTTTGTTATGGGCCAATTGTATTGTAATGGGCTTAATCAGGTTAATATGGGCAAGGCCCAATATATCTCTACTTGTAATAAGGCTACGCCCGGGACATCGATATGGGCTAGGCCCAATATACTCGACATCGTAAGAGGCTATGGCCCGACATTATTGATATGGGCTAAGGCCCAGCTTAACACCGATTTCTCAAATGGGCTTAGGCCTAGTAAAGCTTGAACCGATTTGGGCTCGTTGGGATACTTTACACATCGAGTTTTCAAAACTCACCCCTTTTTTCCCATCCTTGCAGTGAGCCCTAGTTGGTGGACTTGGAGTCAAGGATTCAGAGGGCTACGAAGATTAAATTCTGGTTTTTAAATAAGTTTCAATTAGCTCCCTTTAAATTTCGTGATTTACTTTTGATTATTTCTATTTTGGTTAAAGTTGTAATAAGGTCGCTTCTATTATTTTTATTTTGGGTTTTAAATTACTTAAATCGCTTTTCAACTTGAGATTCACATCACTTAAATTGATTCCTTAAAATTGGTTAGCTCTAGGCTGCTTTATAAAAGTTACTTATTTTCAAAATATCATAATAACTTGAGCAAAGCTTCCAGAATGTAAATGTTTTCAAGGGAAATAAATATTTTAAATAGACTTAAACTTAATTTGTTGTTCGTGGACAAGTAATGTTTAAAGTGTGGCAATGGATGTGTGCATGTCTAGGATTGGATCATGGAAGAGCTAGGTACTTAAGCAAATAATTGACTCACCTCCTCTTTCTTGAATCCTACCGTGCGTAGTATCCATTCACTCTAAGCCATAACAAAGAAGGTTTGATTTTTCGATACTTAACTGCTTTTAAAATAACATGCTTCCGCCACTACAAAGGTTTACAAGTTTAAACGGTAAAAGTTTCTAAACATCAAGAAGGGTTTTCAATGAAAACATGGTTTTCAAAAACTCTTCAATGTGACACACCGCACTTAGCCATAATGTCCGGGCCGGTTTGGGGTGTTACATTACCCGTCCAAGCAAATCCTTTCTCAGAACACATGTAGGATCCCATTTCTCATGAGAAGTGAACTATCCATCTAATTCCATATTCAAATGGATTTTAACCCATTTTTCAATCAATTTCGCAATTATGGGCATTTTCATATAGTTCATTATTTATGCATTTCACATTCAATTAGGTTACACGACTTACTTGGATGATGTCTCCTGCTTAGATTCTAACTATTCCAAAACCTTTTGTTTTCCACGATCTACTTTCTAATTGGTCTTTCTCCGAGTCTATATAAACAATTTAAATTATGAATTCATAACATTTTTCAATTTCAGCCCAAAACTCACTCTATGGCAAAATTACCTATTTACCCCTAACTTTACATATTTTTACACTTTAGTCCCTAGGCTCGTATAATGAAATACATGCATTCCCTTGAATTTCCAAGCCTAGCTGAATTATATTCTAGCTTACAACAGCCCACATTTTCCTTTATTTCACCTGTCTACTACCCACTTTTACATCTTTTGTAACTTGGTCCCTTTTAGGTGTTTTCATGGAAAACCACTTGATAAAAGATATTTATCATACATCAAACCTTCATATTCCTCCATTAAACACCAAAATACAAACATCTCACACAAGGGTAAGTTTTTTAACATGAACCCTAGCTTAAAACAAGGGTAGAAATGGCTAAAACATGCTTCAAGGATATCAAAAATATAAAGAACATAAAAAATGGGGCTAGGGAGCACTTACAATCAAGTTTGAAATGTTGAAAACCCTAGCTATGGACCCTTTGAATTTTTGGCACACCATGAAGAAGATGAACAACATTTTTGCTTGATTTTCCCTTTTTATTTTTTAATTAATCAAATAACCAAAATGCCCTTTAAAATTTTACCCATGCATGCCCATTTTTGTCCAAATTTTTAGAACTTGGTCAAATTACTATTTGAGGACCTCTAATTTATAATCCAACTCAATTTCATGCTAAAAGCTTCTAGAACTCAAGTTTTACATATCTTGCAATTTGGTCCCTAATGTCAAATTGAGCACCTTAGGCATAGAATTTCTATAAAAGTTTTGCTCAAGCATACATTATCATCCTAGACCTCATAATAATCATGAAATAATAATTTCTATTTCGAATATGTGGTCTCAAAACCATTGTTTCAACTAGGCCCTAAATCGATTTTACAACTGTCTCCCTTTAGGATTTTCGCCCCCGAAAATCTTACTAATAAAAAGGTTCTGTATTGGTGTCTTATAGTCTCTTTAGGCTCCCATGTAGCCTCTTCAACACCATGCCTTTTCCATAGTACTTTCATGAGAGCAATATTCTTAATTTTTTCGCTATTTGACCTCTTGAGCTAGTATCTTAACTCAGCCTTCTCCGTAGGTCATATTCGAGCAAATCTCAATCTCTCAAGGTGAAATTACATGTGAGGGATCAGATCAATAACGATGCAACATAGACACATGGAACACATCATGAATTCTTTCCAACTCGATGGCAAGGCTAACCAATATTCTACCGGTCCAATCCTTTCAAATCTCATACCGCTTTTATAAATCGAGGACTTAATTTGCCTTTCTTTCCAAATATCGTGACCTTTTTCCATGGAGAAACTTTTAGAAATACCTTATCACCAACTTGATACTCAATTTCCTTTCATTTCAAATCAAGATAAGATTTCTCGCTTGTCGTAAGCAAATTTTCAAACTATCACAAATAATATTTATCTTTTCTCGCCATGAATCTTGTTTTCTTTAAGTTTAGTCCAATATAAAGGTGTTCACATTTATGCCCATATAAAGCCTCATAGGGTGCCATTTTCAAACTTGATTGATAAATCGTTGTTGTAGACAAATTCTATCAACAAGAAGTACTTTTCCCAACTACCTTGGAATTCAAGAACACAACACCCGAGCATATCTTCCAAAATCAATTACTCTTTCGAATTGGTCATTAATTTGTGGATGGAAAGCTGTATTAAAATTTAGCTTTGTACCTAAGGCTTCTTGTAACTTCCCAAAATCGAGAAGTGAATCTTGGATCTCTATCCAAATAATCGATAATGGTACACGATGAAGTCTCACAATTTCAATAATGTACACTTTCTGCTAACTTATCAAAGAAAAATCAGTTCAGCATCAAAGATAAAATGAGTCGATTTAGTCAACCCATCAACTCCATAAGAAATTTGGGTGGTTCCTCCAACCTACATTGTAAGTGTTACTATAAGGATTATTTTGAGATCGAGGATTATTACCCATGTAATTTAACTACTCGTTGTCCATGTTGTGACCATATGGCGTGTATTCTAAACCGCTCGATCCACTCCATTTACTTCAGATCGCATTATCGGGTGAACTCGTGAAGAACTAAGAAAACCATCAATTTTTTTATTCAAGAGTTCTACCTGATTAGAGAGCATGGTGACCGAGTCGACGTTATAAACACCTGTAATTTAGTTGGTTTTTTCCTCAAGACTTGCCATTGATAGTTATTCAAAGACATCTCTTCTATAAATTCATAGGCAAATTTCTGTGTGTTTTATTCAAAGCCATTGTGAAAGGTTTGAACTCAGAGCTGAGTGGTAACCCATGGTGAGGGTATCTTTGTAAAAGATCCTTGTATCACTCCCATGTATCGTAGAGTGTCTTTAAATCCATATGCACAAAAGAAGAGATATCATTACATAATTTAGCCATTTTAGCCAGTGAAAAATATTTTAATAAGAACATTTCTGGTCATTTGTTCCTGTAGTAATTGACCTCGTGGTAACGAGCTCAACCATTGTTTAGCTTTGTTCTCAATGAAAAGGGAAACAACCAAGACGTATGGTGTCATCGTAAATGCCATTGATTTTAAATGTATCACATAGTTCTAAAAAGTTTGCCAAATGAGCATTGGGATCTCGCCCCGCAAAACCATCAAACCGACAAGTTGTCAGATCATTTGAATTGTGTTAGGTTTTAGTTCAAAAGTATTTGCAGCTACAACAGTCTAATTATACTCGATTCAGGGCCTCATTAAAGAAGGTTTAGCATAATCATACATAGTGCATGGAGTAGGATTCTGATTTATCGGATTAACAAAGAATTGCAGTGAGGTATGAGGTTTTCCCGATTTTCAGCTATCTCCTCGCTGTGGCTTGTATATCGCCCTCTTGCTCTTTCTCTATGTATCTAAGGCTTCGCTTTATTTCACTTCGCCCGCGAATCATATGATCGATTTCTTCACAAAGTAGTGGTCTTGACGGGTTTCTTCTAGTCATAAACTATAAAAACCTTCCAAGAAAAAGAAAAAGTAAATTAATAAATAATAATAATAAAATAAAATTAACTTGCAAGGAAAAAATGGCTAAAGTAATAAAATTGAGTGTTCCTAATATCTTAGTTCCTCAAAGAATGGCGCCAAAAACTTGATCGTGTTATTTTGTAACAGGTTTTAAATATTTATAATTAATCGCTCTGAAACTAACTATTATCACGATGTAGGTAAGTATACCTATTGAACAATAGTATAGTTTTAGCAAGACCGGATTGTCGAACCCAAAGGAACTAAAAGTACTAGTAATGACTGCCTTTTTTATTATCTAGCCTAAGAACAAAGGGGGTTTGTTTTATCTAACTAATTAACTAAACTAAGAATTCATAGAAAATAGAATTGGGGATTAGTTTTGGAAAACGATTGAATTAAAACAATACCTAAGGAAAAATCCACCTAGACTTCACTTGTTATTTGACTCTCGAATCTGACGATTTATTCATTTGACTTGATCCGTAGAAATCCCTAAGTTATATTATTATCTCTCTCGAGACTAACAACGTCTAACCCTAGGTTGAATAATTGAAATCTCTTTCTAATTAACTTCCTAGGGTTGCATTAAATCGATCTATGGATCCCCTTATTAGGTTTCACCCTAATCTGACAAAATCTTATCACCCTATCTCTAGGCGCGCAATCAACTCCGCTTAATTATGACAAATGTACTTTTAGACAGGGTCTATTCCTCCTCTGCATAAGAGCTTAACTTGAATCAATATCCTGGAATATCAAAACAAGAATGACGAACACATAATTAAGAACAAGTCAAATATTGATCATACAATTCAGAAAATACTAATAACAAGATCTATCTTAGGTTTCATCCCCCTTAGGTATTTAGGGGATTTAGTTCATAACTAAAAGGGAAAACATCTCAGAAGAATAGTGAATATAAAACATAAAGAAAAACCAAAAACTCTTGAAGGGGAATTGAAGGGAGATCTTTAGTCTTGACGGTGAATTCGGCTTCTGAGATGGATCAATCGGCTTTCCTTGAGCAATTCCTTGCTTCCTACTGCCTCCCTCCTTTTCTCCTCCTTTAAGGTGTATTTATAGGCTTTAGAATGCCTAAAAGCCCTCAAAATTAGCCTTTTCTCGAATTGGACTCAACTTGACTCCTGCAAGGACACGCCTGCAGACACGCCTGCACGAATACTTTAGCCGTGCTCAAGCTCATAAAATAGCACGGGCGCAGTGGTCTACCCGTGTGAGTCGTGGCTTCGATTCTCGCCAAATTGACACGGCCAGGTGGTCCGCCTGCGTGAAGAAGTCCAGCCGTGTTGATTTCAGACGCGCTGGCCCATTTTCTCCGCTTTTTGGCCCGCTTTCATTCCTTTTGCTCTCCTAAGCTCACCTAAGTATAAAACATGAAATTAAGGCATTAGGAGCATCGACTTCACCAATTGTGAGGAAAATCATCCATAAAATGCGCAAAGCATCGGGTAAAATATGTATAAATGACAGCTTTATCATTAGGATACAAGTGACATGTCACTAGGAAATAAGAGATCCGAGCTCGTTGAATTGGTTCGAGTTCGTGAGAAATCTAAACTTTTTGAGTTGGTCCAAGTTCGTAATATATGTGAGGCATCCAAGCTTGTTGAGTTGGTCCGAGTTCATTATGGATGCAGGAATTCGAGCCCGTTGAGTTGGTCCGAGTTCATTATGGATGTGATGTATGTAACATTCGAGCTTATTGAGTTGGTTCGAGTTCACTATGGATGTCTACATGTTATGAGGTAGCTTTGGCTACGTATGTACATGAGGCACTTATGTGCAAGTTTTCCGCATATCCAATAGTATTCTGATGTGTTCAACGGGTAATATAATGATTGTAATGAAGTTCCAAGGAGGGCATATCAAAGAGGTATGGTTATCGATACTCCATTATGAGTACAGGTACGTATGCTAAACTTCTGAGTAATGCTTTGATAAAGATCGATTTAAGGTGAGCAAGTATGTATGTGCATATGATGAGTACGGAAAAAGGTTTGAATGAAGAATAATCTTTATGTATATGCTATCATGGTTTTGCATGTTAATTGTTTACCACTATCGCATATTATTTGCATGTGGACTTACTAAGCTTTAATGCTTACTTCCCTCTCTTTTCCATCCTTTGTAGTTCCGCCAAGCTAGCTCTGGGATCGTGGTCGTCGAGTATTCAATTACACTATCAAAAGACTTTTGGGTATAGTGAAATTATTATTTTGAGTATGGCATGTATAGGAACTTGGTCATTTTGTGATATGTGTCATGCTATTTGGTCAAATTGTGAAGGCCTATGATGATGATGATTCTTTTTTGTAATGGCCATGTGATATGGCTCATATTTGATCATTTTGTTTGTAATCTAATTACTCATGCATGCATGTGTTAGTGTTTTGATGGTAGGATATGTTATTGCTCGATGAGTGCATGATAATGATGTGATAAGTTGTTGATTGATGAATGTATGGTAAAGTGTGGATTAAGTGCTAAAGGTTAAAGGATGACCTAATGACTTAAAATGACTATGTGTATGAATACACAATTTGTAGTTATGTAACAAGTTTAATAATGCATGAAATTGGTGTGGAATGCCTCTAAATGATGTAATAAATGAGTGTGCAATAAGATGACATTATGAAGATGTGAGAGTGCTATGGTGTAGAGTATTTGAGTGCATAAATATGTCATGTTGCATGTTACAAAGTGTGTTTGAGTGTATGAGTGATTGAGGGTGACTCTTGGCTTGGAAAATAGCCTCCAAAAAGGTCCATATGGTAAGACACACGGGAATGTGTCTAGGCCGTGTATGACACACTGTCTGCCCCATGGGCGTGTTGAATGGCCGAGTGTCCCATGTACCAAAAATTTCCAAGTCAGAATGCATGGTAGTAAACGCACAGACAGAGACATGGTCGTGTGTCTCAACCATGTGAAGGACACGACCTAGCACACGGGCGTGTGCCTTGGCCGTGTGCCCCTAAATGAATGATGATGTCATAAACAGAATGTCCTGGTTTTTGGACATAGGCAATGACACGCGCGTGTCTAGGTTGTGGTGAAGGACACGCCAAGGACATGGGCTTGTGCTCGCCGTGAAAACCCTTGTAGGTTTGAAATGAAAAATATATTCTAGAAATTCCATACGAGTATGGGACATGAGCGTGTCCCAAAACACACGGGCGTGTGCATTGCCTCCACACGGGCATGAGAGACTTAAACCTAGAAATTTTCTTAGAATTTTCTAAGCTCTCAGTTTAGTCCCGGATTACTTTTGATGTATGTTTTGGGCCTCATAGGTCCATGATAAGGACAATATGAATTCGTTTGATTGGTTTTAATTTGGAGTGAAATTTTATGACCTGTATTTTCCAGAGATGCCCTGTTTATGTACGGTAATGCCTCGTACGTTGTCCTAGTCTCGGGTACGAGTAAGGGGTTTTACACGCTTGAAACCATAAATTTTATTTATTTATCTATTTTTCAAATTTAGGGTTCAACGACTTTTTTAAAAATTTCCCCACCGACATTTTATAATCTTGTTTGAGCCTTTTATTCAAATGCCAAACTCAAACATGATGAGTTTGATGACTCCATTATTGCCATCTCCTCATTTTTAATGAACACTCCTATTCGCCTCACTGTTGACAAGTTTGGAGATTTGTTACACTTGCCTTCCGAAGGTAACTCCAATGAAAAAGGCATTTTTAATCTGACTCTTTTCATTCCGTCCGATTTAGCTTCAGAACTTTCTCTACACGATCCAGTCTTCCCCCCTATCCTAACTTGGAATTTACGTCCTATTATGAAACATGCCAAGCTTTGAAACATCAATTATTGGTGGCTCGGCTCTATCCAAACTAATAGGCGTCTCAACCTTGCTCTCGATGTTTAATGACATTACTAAGGCTATTGGAAGGGGGATGAATACAAATATCACCCTTCCTCATGACACGTAGTTGTCATATATCTTTAGAAGGTTAGGAATTAGCACTCTTAGAGACTCCCCCATTATATCTAATCAACCTAAAAGTTATGGGGCACTTCACCATGTCGATTATCACTATGATGCCAACTTTAGTGAGTGGATCAAGGGAGGTAATTTGGCTACTAATGAAAATGATAACGATGAAGGCACTTTTTGAACACGCCCCTTCACCCGAGTATGCTCCTCCACCAGCCTTCATCCTTTCATGCTACTCAACCTCAGCCAATATTAATAGTGCTATCCTCGATGCTATACACTTCTTGAGCAATGATTTTTGCGGATTGACCGATGATGTTAACTCTCGACTATCAATATTGGTGACACAAATGGCGTCTCTCTTAGCTCGCTTCCTTTCAACTCCTCATTTTTCTCCTAGTGCTAATTAGAGTAGATTTAAGTCATTCATTTCATACTCATAACATTTGCACCTAGATTTTTTTTATTTATTCTTATGTCTATGTTTTCTTGCACTTTAATGATTTATTGGTATTTTGAGATACATTATTGTTTTTAATTCCTTGCCCATTTACTTTTATATATCTATTATGATGAACTAACCTGTTTTCTCCTTAAGCTTTGTTTTCCATTTGATATAACAAAAAAGGGGGAGAAGTAAAGTTAAATTGATTGATTATTCGTCTATGCTAACTATGCAAATATGCAAATTTTTTGACCAATTTTTCTTAGAGTAAAAATGAATGCCAAATTGTATGTCAAATTTTATTTTTGCCTTATATTCAAAATGACTTTTATTAAGGGGGAGCAAATTATTCAAAATAAATTTACCAAATATTTTGTTATATAAAAAAAAGGGGAGATTGTTAAACCAAGCTTTATTTGATAAAATGTTTTGATATAACAAATTGAAGTATTTTTGAATAAAAGTTAAAATTGTATAAAATTGATAAAATGGTTTGTTTAAAATTGAAGTCTAAGAGATAAAATTTTGAATATCTACTTTGAGCTATTAGAAAATTTTTGAAACAACTTTAAAATCAAGTCAAAATGATTTTCACTTAGTAAAAAGTCTTCTAACAAATCAAATAATTTTCAAACAAGGCAAAATTATCAAGCAGCCAAAAAGTATCGATACCTTTTGGCCAAGTATCGATATTTTTTGAATTACCAATACCCCCTCTTAAAAATGATACCAATATGGTAGTCTGTTTTTCACAAACCCTACTAAGTATTAATACCTTTTGGTCAAGTATCGATATTTTCTCGAATTATCGATACCCTCTTAAAAGTGATACCAAAATAGCATTCTATTTCTCAAAAACCAATAAAGTATCGATACGATATCGATACCTTTTTATAATGTATCGATAAAATTATTTTGGTATCGATAGTAAAACTCCAATGGTCATTGAATTTAGCATTCATTGCAAAAATTATCGATACCTTTTTATATGGTATCGATACTCGGTGTTGCAGGTGAATTAAATGCTTTGGCTTTTACATCCACAACAGCTCTATCCATGACACCAACAACCTCAACAGTTAAAAATCAATTGGGGGTATAAATATCAACTTCAATAGTTCCTACAACAACAAGAAAGCACTTTCAAGAGAAATAATCAATCAAACAACCTTTGAGCTTACTATTTTCCATATTTCTTATGTAACACCTCATACCCATATCCTATGCTAGGACGGAATACGAGGCGTTACCTAACTTAAACTCATGCTTACGACCGATTCTGAGTCTCCAAGACTTACACAAATTTAAAACTTTTGTCGTCTTTACCATAAAACCTTTAATATAGGCCTACGAGGCCCTAGACATCCTTTGGAAATCATTTGGGACTCGACTCAGTCCCCTAACCAACTTTAGAAAATTTACCTTTGCAATAGGGCACACGCCTGTGTGGGTAAACCGTGTGCTCTCACCGTGATACCCCTTTACCCGAGACCATCGTCTGAGTCGAGCACGAGGCATTACCTGACTTAACTTACTAATTCGAGGCATAAAATTTGCTTTTAAAATTAATTTATTTACATTCATTCAATATGTCCCTAAAAGGGCCCTCGATGCCCTAAAACATGCAATTGAAACGGTTCGACCAAACCGAAACATTAAAAATTTCAATACTTAGACAAATCAAAATAATTTATTTCATTATTCCTTATAAAACCGCCCACCAAGCGCTATAGTCACTAAATAAATCATAACTCGAGTCACAAAACTTAAAATTTAAATTCGTAAATTTTTCCTGAAAATAGACTCATATATCTTCTTACTAATTTTTTCTAGAATTTTTGGTCTAGCCAATTAGTACAGCTTTATTAGTTAAACTTTCCTCAAGTAAATCGCTTGACTACTCCGACCTCTCCTCACTATGAATAAATTTTCTCCCTATAAAGAATTCAAATAACAATGTCGTTTGTTTCTCTTGAAATTAGAGGAATCTAAAAATATAAACTATAACTCCTAATTATTTTTGTACAATTTTTAGTGAATTTATAAAGTCGTAATGTGGGATTCGTAAATTGCTCTAACCTCTGTCTCACTAAAATTCAAATATCTCTTAATATACACTTATTTTTCTTACTCTGCTTTCTTTCATATGAAAATAGACTCAATAAGGTTTGATTCTATATCTCATTCATCACCTAATTACATTTCTACTATTCTTGGTGATTTTTCAGGATCACGTCACTGCTGCTATTCAATACTGTTTTAATGCTAATTTCACTTTTTCATGATTTCTTTGTATTAACTACCATTTAGGCATACATAACACCGAAAACATGTTCTTCAAGTTAGCCATTTCTATAGCTAATCATTATCAAATATTTATATACCATTCTTTAGCCATATCATAAGGACATACACACAAAATGGCTAAGTCCCTATACATGCCATAAACTAGAACATTTGTAAACGAAGATACCCATTTGGTAACTTGATAGTTGATAGTGTGAAGTGATCTCCAATGACCTCCAACCCGAGCTTGCTTTTAAGTACTATGAAACATGGGAAAGTGAAAGAAGAAAGCTTATAAAGCTTAGTAAGTTCACATGTAAAATAATAAGCATTCGCAATCAATTTAGCTTACTACTATGTGTCATAATTTGCTTAAATAATGTTTAGTTCTTACTTTCCCATCTTACTCATCGGAAACCTTACCAAAGGCTCAGAATACAAAAGGCACATTACTTAATAGTTTGCTTACATACCTGCAACATCTCACTTAACACATGAGTACTCTTTCATAATATAGGCATATTGCCAATCATGTCATAAAGTGTCACAAGCATAACTGAAAACTCATCACTTACTTAATACTTGATAATCTCAATTACTTACAATTTCAATATTAAATAAGCCTTAAATGCATACTTGTACTCTTTCTTCATGTTCTCACCTTATCGTTTCTTTGACTTACTCTTTGGATTATTCGGGAACCTTTTCCTTTTTGAACTTACCATTGCCATGTCTTGACATGGTCTTATGTGGTATCCTTGCCTTATGAACTCACCAATGCCATGCCTTGGCATGGTCTTACATGGGACCTTTGCCTTATAGTAACTCATCAATGCCATGTCTTGACATGGTCTTACATGATTTCCTTACCTGATAGAACTTATCAATGTCATGCCTTGGCATGGTATTACATGATTTCCTTGCCTTATAGAACTTATCAATGACATGCCTTGGCATGGTCTTACATGATATCCTTATCTTACCAAATGTCATGTTCCAAACATGGTCTTACATGGTATCCTTATCTTACCAAATGCCATGTTCCAAACATGGTCTTACATGGTATCTTTATCTTAGTGCCAATGCCACATCTTGATGTGGTCTTACATGGAGTTCTTAATCAATACCGATGTCATGTCTTGACATGGTCTTACACGGATCCGTGTCTTACCAATGCCATGTCCGACATGGTCTTACATGGTATCCTTAACCGTCAATTCCTCCTTATATGCCATGTTATGAACACGGACTTTTCCGCCAATTCTTCCTTAATTGCCATGGTAAAACCATGGAGTTTTAGATATCAATGCCTTGTCAAGTCATAGCTGAAACATAGTTGCTCAAATTCTCAAGGTTAGTCGCATAACTCAATAATAACAATACTAATCACAATAATTGCATAATAATAAAAAGCTACTCAACTTACATACTTAATTCTCAATCTCATCATATCATCAACTTAACTTATTCTCATCAAACTATGCTAGTTAATACTTTCTTGTTATCATACAAAGCCATAATACAAAATATGGTCTTACATATAAATTATACAAGTTCTCTTCCCAATATCGAATTATTATCGAACATTAATCATTATATCTGAAACTCAATATTAAAGTATTTATGGCCAAAATATCAATTTATCATTCAAATATTCATAATTCAATGCTTATTAAACATATGAACTTACCTCGATACCAAAACAACCATTTTACCAACTTTTCCGATTTTTTATTTTTCTCCCGTTCTAGGTCCAAATCTCACTTTCTGGGATTATTAAGCTTGGAAAGCTTGGAAACCCTAACCATGGCTTCCCCCATGCTATATTCGGTCCCCATGAAGAAGATGGACCAGTTTTGACTTTATTTTCCCTTTTTAATTCTTTTAATTACTAAATGACCAAAATGCCTTTAAAGGCTTTTCTTTCAAATTTGTCCTATTCTTACCCATTTTTGTCCAAACATAAATATAATGATCTAATTACTAAATAAGGACCTCCAATTTAAGAAATCATTTCAATAAAATCCCCTTTATTATCTAGAACACACATTTTGTTAATTTTACAATTTAGTCCTAATTATCAAATTAGGCACTTATACATAAAATTTCTTCACGATATTTTCACACAATTATTCAATCAATGAATAAACCCTAAAACTTAATTGGAATAAATTTTTTTGACCTCAGATTCGTGGTTTCACAACCACTATTCCGTTTAGGCCCTATTTCGGGATGTTACACTCACACGCCCATGTGGCTCGGGACACGCCCATGTCCCTTGCTGATGTGGAATTAATTTCTAATTCAAACCTATAGGGGTTTTCACACGGCCTGGCACACGCCCGTGTCTCTGGCCCGTGTCCTTCACACGGCCATGACACGCCCATGTCCTAGCCCTTGCGCAAAAACCTGGACATTCTGTTTCTGACATCAGCAATTTCTAAGGACCACATGGCCATGGCACATGCCCGTGTGCTAGTCCGTGCAATTTACATGGCTGAGACACACGGCCGTGTCCCCGCCCGTGAGTTTACTACTATGCATACAAACTTGTAAATTTTACGTGCAGGGGACACACGGCCAGACCACACGCCCATGGGGCTGACCGTGTGACACATGCCCATGTGTATACCCGTATGGATAAAAATAAGGCTATTTACCAAGCCTCTTTGTCACCCTTACTTACACATCCTACACAAAACAACCACAACCAATACAAGACTATTTCATGCAATAAAATCAGCCACAATAGACAACATTTCATTTGTGCATTTTACTCATCCATGAAAATAACATCATTTGCATATATCAAAATGAATTTTAGCCATAATTTGAGGCTTAATACAAAATGAGGAATTTATCCCAAGCCAACTCCCTTGGCCAAATTAATAATAACACAAAACACAAGTCTAGTTCCCTATACATGCCGTAATTAAAAATATAAATCAAACTATACCAAATGCTTCGATTGATAGTGTGATCGATATCTCTAACTTCCTTTGGTCCTTAAACTAGCTAGGCGAGACTATAAGAAAATGAAAAAGAAGAGGGAGTAAGCATAATGCTTGGTAAGTTGCACATAAATAAATATACAACATGCCTTTACCATTTATTAAGAAACATTATTGTAACATCTCGAAATAGGGCCTTGTCAGAATAGTGGTTTCGAGACCACAAATTCGACATTAAAATATTTATTTTATGATTATTATGAGATTAGAATATGAGACTATGCATGTGTTAAAGTTTCATGAAGAAATTCTATGGGTAAAGTTCTCAATTGGAAAATAACGACCAAATTGAATATATTGTAAAACTTGGATTCTAGAAGCAATTTGTATGAAATTGCTTTGAATTATAAATTAGAAGGTCTTGAGAGCAATTTTCCCAATTTCTAAGTTTTTGGACAAAATGGGCATGTATGGGTAAAAATTTAAAGAAAGGGCTTAAGGGTATTTTGGTCATTTGGCATTTTAATGAAATAAAAAGAGAAAAATCAAGCTAAAATCAGCTCATTCTCTTCCCCATGCTGGCGAAGCTCCAAGGGTCTCCATAGCTAGGGTTTTCCAACATTTCAAGCTTAATAGTAAGTGCTCGCAAGCCCCGTTTTTAATATTCTTCGTATTTTTGAAATCCCGGTAGCTTACTCTCTCTATTTCTACCCATGTTTCATGCTAGGGTTCATGTTTAGAAATTTACCCATGCATGAGTTACTTGTATTTTGATGGTTTATAGAGGAATATGAAAGTTGGATGTGTGTTAAACATCTTTTCCTAGGTGATTTCCATGAAAAACCCCTAAAATGACCTTTTTGCAATAGGTGTAAAATGTGTGGTAGAAATGAGAAATAATGAAAAAATGTGGGCTGCCATAAGAGGGAAAAACATTTGGCTAGGTTTGAGTAAGGTAGAAATTCCATGCATTTCATTATACGAGCCTAGGGACTAAATCGTAAAAATGTGAAAGGTTAAGGGCAAAACGGTCATTTAGACTAGGGGTGAAATTTAGACTCAAAAAGTACAATATGAGGTGTTAATAATTTATCTTTATTGTTATAAACCCTGAGGAACAAGTTCTAGAGGTCAATCGAGGAAAACAAAAGGTTTCGGAATAACCGAAACACGATACCGAGACGAGTACCAAGTAAGTTCGGATAACTTAAAGTAAACTCATAATATGCCAAATTGTATGATTTACGA
This sequence comes from Gossypium longicalyx, assembly GCA_025698465.1. Classification (NCBI taxonomy): domain Eukaryota; kingdom Viridiplantae; phylum Streptophyta; class Magnoliopsida; order Malvales; family Malvaceae; genus Gossypium; species Gossypium longicalyx. The sequence goes on from CM047007.1 coordinate 70,032,676, forward strand.
ATGTATAATAATTGCATTTGATGATGGCATGAAAATACATGAAATGCATTTCTAACTATGACATGTTGAAAAATGTCTCAAGTAAGGTTAAAAGGAAGTTCAAAGGATAAACCATGATTTATATGTGACTTGAGATCCTGCATGTGTTGCGTAAAGGATTTAGCCTGCACGGGTAATCCGCTGATCTCAAATACGTAAAAATCTAGCCCGACAGTGTGTCCTTGAGTGGTCAAGCCTCCCAAAAACATGTGTGCATTGAGGATTTAGCCTGACGGGTAATCCGACTAGGTCCAATTTAGCTCGATCTGTAATTCAAATTCGAGCTCACTAAGGGTGTTTGTCGCTCTAAGGGATTTAGCCTGGACTAGTAATCCCGATATCACCTTATGAGTTTACGATACGGGGGATTTAGCCTGGACTGGTAATCCCGCAGTAAGATGTGAGGTTTGCGGGAGTGCATACATGAAATGATCATCCTTATGAATTGACGGTAAATGGATAATCCATCAGAATTTTCTAGAAACTCAACGGGCTTAATATGATGTATGTAGATGAAATGATGAACGATAAGTCATCTAAGACAAATTACATGGTACATTATTATTGTGACTAACTTGTTGATTGAGTGTATGTGATAGGGATACCATTTTCATGCTTGTTGATTCTATTGCCTAATATGGTTTTATGCTAATTAATCGGTAAGTTTACTTTTCATTTATTCGAGCTTACTAAGCATTTAAATGCTTACCCCTCTCTTTTCCCTATCTTACAAAGCTCGATGACTCACAGAGATTCGACGACGGTTGGAGAGTCAACACACTATCAACTAGTCCAAATTTCTGTATATATAGACAATTTTATTTTGTTCAATGGCATGTATAGGACTTTTGAGTATTTTGATATATGTGTCATTTGATTTGCTAAGATGAAGGCATGTAAAGATATACATATTTTTTGTATATGGCCATGGGAATTGGCTCATTTTGAAGTAGGCTATGACCTACAAATTTATGCATGTTTATGTTCATATGTGATGGTTTGGTTATAATTGGCAATGAGTCATAAGAATGAGCTAATCTTGAATGTGTCAAGGAGATATAGAAACCCTTAATACAAAAAGAGAATTAACCTAGCATGTATAAAACCGATGATATGAGGTTTTCATGCAATGAGGTTTATCAAGGTTTTATATAAGTGTATAATTTGGCCTTATCATGTATTAAAGTAACCTATAAGTGTGATTGGTTGATAGAGGGTGACCAAAGGCTTGGAAAATGGTCTAACAAGGTCCACACGGGTAGGCATACAGGGGTGTATCTAGGCCGTGTGTGACACACTGCGCTTGCCCCATGGGTGTGTGGTATGGTCGTGCGCCCCCACGCACTTAAAATTGTAAGTCAGTATAGCGCACGGGCTAGACACACAGGCGTGTGTCTTGGCCGTGTGCCCCTAAATGCATGTTGACATCATAAACAGAGAGCTACACGGGCTGGGGACACGAGTGTGTTCCAAGCCACACGGGCATGTGACTCTCTCTCCAAGGCAAGAAAATTTATTAAGTTGCCCAAAATCTATCGAATGTTTTCAGTTTTGTCCCGAACAGTCCCGATGTATGTTTTAGGCCTCGAAGGCCTTTATAAGGGATAGTATGCACGTGCTTGAAAAGTTTTAAATTTTGGGCAAAATTTGGTGAGCGAGTATTGTATGTCTTGAAATTTTTAGTCTGGTAATGGTTCAAACCCTGACCCAGCATTGGATACGGGTGAGGGGTGTTACAATCATAATACACAAATAGGCATAAGCAAAACTTACTCATCAATATTCAATACACACCAAATATCATGTAATGAGCTCACATTTCGTACATACTAAATAGGTACATGTACCACTCACAACACGGTTATAATTTCCTCGTTATCTTGAAATCCCAACTTTCACCATTGAACCATTTGGAACACTATCGGATATTCGTTTAGCCTCACAATGGGATAAGGTACCGATGCCATGTCCCAGACATGGTCCTACACAAGCTCTAGCATATTTGTGCCGATGCCATGTCCTAGACATGATCTTACACCGACACATCTCGTAGCCAAGCATGTCCCAAACATGTCTTACAAGAGCACTCGTCACAATGCCTATGCCATGTCCCAGACATGGTCTTATACTGGTTCTCATAATGTGCCCGATGCATGTCCCAGACATGTCTTACACTAGCTCACACAAGTGACCCAAAATTCATAGAATGTATCTGATTTATTTCCTAAGGTTCAAACGAGAATTCTACTATCTCTATTCTCATCACCTTTTCTCATTTCTACAATCAAGCAATTTATGCTATAACAACCTCAATACAATTCAAACACATATATTATCAATGTAGTTGTATTATTTACATACAACTTGCCTCGGATTACAAAATGTGGCGACTAGTCAATTCATTCGATTTGCTTGGCTTTACCCCTGTCTAGGTTCGAATTCAGTATTTCTTAATCTATAATAACAAAATGCACTTATTTAGTCACTTTATCAACCTAGGCACTCAACAATTCATAATTGGGAAAAATAACCGCTCGCCCTAGACTTTTGCGAAATGACCATTTTACCCTCACACCGAAAATCAATTTTTATCGAATTTCATTATTTCTTAAGACTATTCGAACCCTTTTTACTTTTACAAAGAACTCTAAATTCCCACTATTTCCCATATTTAACATCTATTTTACAACTTATGCAATATAGTCCTTTTAGGTGTTTTCATGCTAATGAATTTCTTCACAAAAGTTGTTTATAAGACACTCAAGACTCATTTTCTTCCATAAAAATCAGCAAACATAAAAAATCCTTTCATGGCAAAACCCTAAACTCTTAATCATTTTGCAAAATAGTACCTCATTTCAAAGCTCATGTTTCAAGGGTCTCAAAGTACAAAAATATTCAAGAAAAGCCATTAGAATCACTTACTTGTAAAGGCTTAAAGTTGCTGAAATTTTTAAGCTTTCAAACCCCTTCAATGTCTAATTTTCGTGGATAAAGGATATGAAAAAGGATGATATCATATTTTCTTTATTATTTCAATTTTAGTCAAAATAAGCCACCTAACCTACCAAACTTTGAAAATTTGACCACCTTTGTCTCCTATGGCGGCCAACCTATCACAATAGGGTCTAATTTCCTTTAAAGACCCCCATTATTATTCTCTAGCTATTTGACACCTTTAGCTATCAATTTAGGACTTTTGCACTTTATGCGTTTTAGTCCTTTTTCGCAATCAGACTCACAAACGCTAAAATTACTTCACTAAAATTTTCATACACTACTATAAACATGTTATAAGTCTAAAATATTAATAAAATATTTTATCTAACTTCAAATTGGTGGTCCCAAACCACTGCTCCAAGTAGGCCCAAAATCGAGTTGTTACAATTATCCCCTTAGGGATTTTCGTCCCCGAAAATCTTACCAGTGAATAGGTTCGGGTATTGATCTCTCATGGTTTCCTCGAGTTCCCATGTGGATTCCTTAACTCAATGTTTATGCCACAAAACTTTCACGAGTCCTATACTCTTATTTCTCAACTGTTTGACTTCTCGAGCCAAAATTTTGACCGGCTTTTCACCATAAGTCATATCCGGAAGTATCTCAATCTCGGTTGGCGCAATCACATGCGAAGGGTCTGATCTATATCGGCATAGCATGGACACATGAAACAAGTTGTGAATCTTTTCCAACTCTGGTGGCAAAGCCATTCGATAGGTAACAGGCCCTACTCTCTCTATAACCTCATAAGGTCCTATGAAACGAGGACTCAACTTGCCTCTTCTACCAAATCTGAGAACTTTCCTCCACAGGGATACTTTCAAAAACACTCTATCACCGACCTGAAATTTAATCTCTTTCCGTTTCAAATCCGAGTAGGATTTTTACCTATCCGAAGCGGTCTTCAAACAGTCGCGAATCACTTTAACATTCTCTTCGGTCTCTTTGACTAAATCAACCCCGTGAATCTAACTTTCTCTTAGCTTAGTCTAATTTAAGGGCGTTCGACACCGTCGCTCATACAAAGCCTTATATGGCGCCATCTTCAGACTTGCCTGATAACTATTGCTGTAGGTGAATTCAACCAATGGTAAGTACCTTCCCCAACTACCTTGAAATTCGAGAACACAACACCGCAACATGTCTTCCAATATCTAAATTACTCTTTCAGACTGACCGTCGGTTTGCAGGTGAAAAGCCGTGCTAAAACTTAACTTTGTTCCCAATGCCTCTCGTAATTTTCCCTAAAATCTCAAGGTAAATCTTGGGTCTCTATCAAAAATAATCGACAAGGGCACTCCATGAAACCTCACAATCTTAGAAACATACAAGTCGGCCAGTTTCTCAAGGGAATAATCGGTATTCACTGGTATAAAATGTGCCGACTTTGTTAGTCATACACAACAACCCAAACAACATCTTTTTTCTTCAGGGTTACCAGCAAACCTGTCACAAAGTCCATAGTAATTCGATTCCACTTCCACTCGGGAACCGTGATAGGCTGAAGTAGGCCCAAAGGCACTTGGTGTTCAGCCTTCACTTGCTGACGCACAAGGCTCTTGGAAACGAATTCCAAAATGTCTCTTTTCATTCCCGACCACCAGTACATTTTCTTCAGGTCGTTGTACATTTTCACACTACTTGAATAGGTGGACAAACAACTCCTATGTGCCTCTCGAAGAATCTTCTGAATAAGCTCATTGTCCTTGGGCACACAAACTCTATCTTTAAACATTATACATCCATCGGTACCAATACGAAAGTCTGATTCAAAACCCAGCTCGTACTGAGTTCTCTGATTCAAAACCCAGCTCGTACTGAGTTCTCTTAGTTTGCAACCCCTTATCACCTTTTTAAGCTTTAAGGATCTCTTGTAGAAATGTTGGTCTAGTTCTCAACTCTGCTAGAACTGAACCATCATTAGAAAAAGTCAAATTGGTGTTCAAAGCTCCCAACGCAAATAATGATTTTCTACTCAATGCATCAGCGAACATATTCGCCTTTCCTAGGTGGTAGTCGAGAATCAGCTCATAATCCTTTATTAGCTCTAACCATCGTCACTACCTTAGGTTCAATTCCTTTTGAGTCATGAAGTACTTAAGGCTCTTGTGATCGGTGAACACCCGACACTTCTCGCCATACAAATGGTGTCTCCAAATTTTCAATGCAAATACGATGGCTTCCAACTCTAAATCATGCGTCGGGTAGTTTTTCTCATGTGGCTTTAGCTATGTCGAAGAGTAAGCTATGACCTTACCTTTTTGCATGAGCACACACCCCAAACCATTCAAAGAGGTATCGCTATATACCACAAACTCCTTGCCCGACTCTAGTTGCACTAAAACTGAAGCTTCGGTCAACAAAACCTTTAATTTCTTGAAACTTTGATGGCACTTTTTTGTCCATTCGAACTTGACATCTTTTTGCAGCAACCTTGTCATCGGCGTAGCTATCATAGAAAACCCTTGAACAAACCTTCTATAGTACCCACCAAGTCCAAAAAGCTTCAAACCTCACACATTCCTTGAGATTTCCACTCAACAATAGCTAAGATCTTGATCGGGTCAACTCTAATCCTGGCCACCGACACAATGTGTCCTAGAAATCCGCCTCTTTAAGCCAAAATTCACTCTTCATCGAACTTGGCATAAAGCTGCTTATCTCTCAAAGTTTGTAGAACTGTTCTCAAATACTCTACATGCTCACCCTCATCTCGTGAGTAAATCAGTATGTCATCGATAAAGACCATTACGAACTTATCCAAATACGACCGAAAAATGCAGTTCATCAAATCCATAAACACCGCCGGGGCATTAGTCAAACCAAAGGGCATGACAAAGAACTCATAATGCCCGTATCTCGTCTGAAACGCAGTCTTCGATGCATCGTGCTCCTCAACCGTTAACTGGTAATATCCTGACCCCAGGTCAATCTTGGAAAATATAGTGGCTCCCTTTAACTGATCAAATAAGTCATCAATTCTTGGTAAAGGATACTTATTCTTTATTGTCACCTTGTTCAATTGTTGGTAGTCAATACATAGCCTCATCGAACCATATTTCTTTTTCACAAATAACACTGGTGCACCCTACGGTGAATAACTAGGTCTCACGAAACCTTTATCTATCAACTCTTGTAACTGCACTTTCAACTCTTTCAATTCTGTAGCAGCCATCATATACGAAGTGATCGAGATAGGTGTCGTACCAAGGGCCAACTTGATACCAAATTTGACTTCTCTAGTTGGAGGTAATCCAGGCAACTCTTCCGGAAACACATCTATAAACTCACAAACCACTGGTACCGATTCAATCTTCAACTTAGACACTTGAGTATTTAACATGAAAGCAAGATATGCCTCATATCCTTTTCTCATATATTTCTCAACTGACATAGATGATATCACCACAGGCGATTTATTCAGTTCATCTGGTCCAACCCGAAGAACATCCCCGTCTTCACATTTAAACTCAATATCTTTTCTCCCACAGTCCACCACAACACTATGAGAAGTCAACCAATCCATCCCAAGGATTACATCAAATTCATTAAATGGAAATAACATCAAGTTAGCTGGAAAACAATGACCTCTAATTGTCAAAGGACAATTTCTACACACTTGGTCAACAAGCACATGTCTACCTAAAGGGTTGGACACATTCATTACAAATTCATTTGACTCAACTATTATGTTCATACGAGGCATCAATTCCATACAAATATAGGAGTGGGTAGACCCCGGATCAAGTAAAACAACAACAGAATATCATGAATAGAAAAGGTACCCGTGATCACGTCAGAAGACTCTGCCTCTTCCCGGCATGAATAGTGTAAGTACTTGCAGCGCTCTACCCTCGGACCTCACCGCAAAGATCTCTTGTGTACCTCTACTAGTACCTCTACTTGCCTTTATTTCTTTATTTCTTTTTTCTCTCCTCTTCTAATTTGGGACAGTCTCAGATGAAATGGTCCAGTGACCCACATTTAAAAAACCCTCTGTCTCTACCTCAGCACTCACCAAAATGGCGTTTACCATATTATGAACATTCTGGCCTATTTGGCCGAGCACTACCGACGCCAGAAGTGGTTTGGGCTCTAGAAGTGGTTTGGGCTCTAGAAGTTGCGTTCTGCTGGTTCTTGTTTCTATTCGAGAACCCTACCGAAGCATTCGATCGGGTCATGAATTCCTTTGATTTCTTGGGTGAAGACTGATGTAATTTCCCCATTTGTCTCTTTCTTGGGTCTCCGACTCAATAGCCACTTTCCTCCTTTCTTTAACCAATTCTTCTGCCTTGCATGCTCTCTCAACGAGCACCACATATTCTCTTAGCTCTAAAATGCCAACAAATACTCGGATATCCTTATTTAGACCATCTTCAAACCTTTTGCACATAGTGGCCTCTCGGACACGCACTCTCACACAGTATTTATCGAGTTTCACAAACTCTCGTTCATATTTTGTCACAATCCTATTACCTTGTTTCAACTCTAGAAATTCCTTCATTTTTTGATCTATGAATCTGTGGCTAATGTACTTCTTTCAGAACTCATCTTGGAAGAATTCTCACGTTATTCTCTCTCTCACTACCACAGACACGAGGGTGTTCCACCACTGGTAAGTCGAATCTCGCAAGAGCGATACGATACACTTCACGCACTCCTCAAGCGTGCACAACAGTTTTATCAAATACCCTGATGGTATTCTCTAACCAAAATTCTGTTTTCTCCGGGTCGTCGTCTATGTTAGCCCAGAATTCTTTGGCCCCTTGTTTTCGAATCTTGTCTACCAAAGGCTTCGCTCTCCTAATCATGTCTGCACCTTGCGAGGCTACCGGGCCATACTGAGGAATCGGAAGAGGTGGGGGAGGTGGAGTGTTTGGATTCACACGAACAAACTTCGTATACCAAGCATCCATAATTTGGAGATAGACTTCTCTAGCCCCTCTACCTTGGCCCATAGTCATGGGCTCACTCTCAACTGGCACGAACCCTTCAGTGGCAGCCGGGGCATTACTCTCCACGTCATCCGCCATAGCTCTATCATGATCCATTTACTATATGAACATACAATTTATAATCGTCAGGAGCCGTCACACTATCAATATACAGTTATGGCATGTATAGCTAGATTCGTACTCATGCTAGGTTAGTCCTAGAATCAATTAAATCATAACTCTGATACTGCTAAATGTAACACCCCATACTCGTATCCTATGTGGGGACAGAATACGAGGCGTTACCTAACTTAAACTCGTGCTTACGACCAATTCTAAGTCTCCAAGACTAAGAAAAATTTAAAAATTTTGCCGTCTTTACCATAAAACCTTTAATATGGGCCTACGAGGCCCTAGACATCCTTTGGAAATCATTCAGGACCGAATCGGGTCCCCCAACCAACTTTAGTTTGCAACAGGGCATACGCCAGTGTGGGTAAACCGTGTGCTGTCACATGCCCATGTGGCTCGGGACACGCTCATGTCCCTTGCTTATGTGAAATTAATTTCTAATTCGAACCTACAGGGGTTTTCACATGGCCTGGCACACGCTTGTGTCCTTTGCCCGTGTCCTTCACACGGCCATGACACGCCCGTGTCCTAGCTTGTGTGCAAAAACCTAGACATTATGTTTCTAACGTCAGCAATTCTTAAGGACCACACGACCATGGCACATGCCCATGTGCTAGGCTGTGCCCTTCACACGATTGAGACACACGGCCGTGTCCCCCCGTGTGTTTACTACTATGCATACTGACTTGTAAATTTTGCATGCAGGGGACACACGGGCAGACCACACGCCAATGGGGTTGACCGTGTGACACACACGGCCTAGACAAACGCCCATGTGTATACCCGTATGGACAAAAATAAGGCTATTTACCAAGCCTCTTTGTCACCCTTACTTACACATCCTACACAAAACAACCATAACCAATAGAAGACTATTCCATGCAATAAAATTAGCCGCAATAGACAACATTTCATTTGTGCATTTTACTCATCCATGAACATAACATCATTTGCATATATCAAAATGAATTTTAGCCATCATTCAAGGCTTAATACAAAATGAGGAATTTATCCCAAGCCAACACCCTTGGCCAAATTAATAATAACACAAAACACAAGTCTAGTTCCCTATACATGCCGTAATTGAAAATATAAATCAAACTATACTAAATGCTTCGATTGATAGTGTGATCGATATCTCTGACTTCCTTTGATCCTTGAACTAGCTAGGCGGCACTAGAAGAAAATGGAAAAGGAGAGGGAGTAAGCATAAGGCTTAGTAAGTTCTACATAAATAAATATACAACATGCCTTTACCATTTATCAAGAAACATCATAATACAAAAATAGGCATAAGCAAAACTTACTCATCAATATTTAATACACACCATATAGCATGTAATGAGCTCACATTTCATACATATCAAATAGGTACCTGCACCACTCACAATATGGTTATAATTTCCTCGTTATCTTGAAAACACAACTTTCATCGTTGAACCATTTGGAACACTATCGGATATTCATTTAGCCTCACACATGGGATAAAGTACCGATGCCATGTCCCAGACGTGGTCATACACAAGCTCTAGCATATTTGTGCCGATGCCATGTACCAGACATGATCTTACACCGACACATCTCGTAGCCGATGCATGTCCCAAACATGTCTTACACTAGCACTCGTCACAATGCCGATGCCATGTCCCAAACATGGTCTTACACTAGTTCTTATAATGTGCCCGATGCATGTCCCAGACATGTCTTACACTAGCTCACACAAGTGACCCAAGAGTCATAGAATGAATATCCGATTTATTTCCTAATGTTTAAACAAGAATTCCACTATCTCTATTCTCATCACATTTTCTCATTTCTACAATCAAGCAATTTATGCTATAACAACCTCAATACAATTCAAACATATATATTATCAATGTAGTTGTATTATTTACATACAACTTGCCTCGGATTACAAAATGTGGCGACCAGTCAATTTAGTCGATTTGCTTGGCTTTACCCTGTCTAGGTTCGGATTCGGTATTTCTTAATCTATAATAAAAATGCACTTATTTAGTCACTTTATCAATCTAGGCACTCAACAATTCATAATTTGGAAAAATAACCGCTTTGCCGCTAAAAACTTTTATGAAATGACCATTTTACCCTCTCACCCAAAATCAATTTTTATCAAATTTCATTATTTCTTAAGACTAGTCGAACCCTTTTTACTTTTACAGCAACTCTAAATTCCCACTATTTTCCATATTTAACATCTATTTTACAACTTATGCAATATAGTCCTTTTAGGTGTTTTCATGCTAATGAATTTCACAAAAGTTGTTTATAAGACACTCAAGACTCATTTTCTTCCATAAAAACTCAGCAACCATCACTAATCCTTTCATGGCAAAACCTTAAACTCTTAATCATTTTGCAAAATAGTACCCTCATTTCAAAGCTCATGTTTCAAGGGTCTCGAAAGTACAAAAATATTCAAGAAAAGCCATTAGAATCACTTACTTGTAAAGGCTTAAAGTTGCTGAAATTTTTAAGCTTTCAAACCCCCTTCAATGTCTAATTTTCGGTGGATAAAGGATATGAAAAAGGGATGATATCATATTTTCTTTATTATTTCAATTTTAGTCAAAATAAGCCACCTAACCTACCAAACTTTGAAAATTTGACCACCTTTGTCTCCTATGGCCAGCCAGCCTATCACAATAGGGTCTAATTTCCCTTTAAAGACTCCTAATTATTATTCTTTAGCTATTTGAAACCTTTAGTCATCAATTTAGGACTTTTGCACTATATGCAATTTAGTCCTTTTTCGCAATCGGACTCACAAACGTTAAATTTACTTCACTAAAATTTTCATACACTACAATAAACATGTTATAAGTCTAAAATATTAATAAAATATTTTCTATGACTTCGGATTGGTGGTCCCGAAACCACTGCTCTGACTAGGCCCAAAATCGGGTTGTTACATCTTATACACACTTGTGAGCTTTACTTCTATTCTTTTGCTCAAATGTATTCCGTTGCGTTTGAGCTTAATTTGCAAACACTTTGATCTTGCAAGGATTATTTCTTTGTTTGCTTATTTGATTTCCTTGAGAGGGTTTGTGTCTTAAGATTTGGGCTAGAAATCTTAAGGGATTTGTAAGGTTAAACCTTATCTTCAAAGGTTATCAAATTACTGAATTTAGGAAAATTCTTAGTTGTGGAAAGCTAAGCTAGTGGAGTAGGCAATTGAAGCTGAACCACTCTAAATTATCATGTCCATCTTTCAATCTACTTTCTAGTTTTCACAATTTCACCCCTATTAGCAATTTCGATTTGATTTATCGAGCTAACAATAATCCTTCCTACATGGTGATCTTGATGAAGAGGTTTACATGAAGCTTCCTTCAGGCTTTGCTCCTGATAAGCTTGGAATGGTTTGTTGTTTGTGCAACTTTTTGTATGGGTTAAAATAGGCTCTTCAATGTTGGTACGGGAAGCTTTTTACTGAACTGGAAGGGTATGGATTTCTTCAATCGTATTCTAATTATTCTCTCTTTACATACACTATGGTATTGGTACACATTAATGTGCTGGTTTATGTTGATGATTTGCTTATTTCTGGGAATGATTCCACTGCTTTGAAAACTTTTAAGGGGTATCTCAGTTTTTGCTTCCATATGAAGGATCTTGGTATTTTGAAATATTGTTTGGGGATAGAGATAGCTTGTAGCTCTTTGGGGTTATTTCTTTGTCAAAGGAAATATGCACTTTATATTATTCTAGAGACGGTTCTTTTGAGAGCAAAGCCCACAAGATTGCCAATAGAGCAAAATCATAAATTAGCACATGCTACGGGGATAATTTTGTCTGATCTTGAGCCGTACAGACAGTTAATGGGTCTTTTGATTTATTTGAAAATGACCAAACCTACTTTGACATACTCGACTCATGTCTTATCCTAGTTTATGCATGAGCTGAGGCAGGAGCATTAGGACGTAGCTCTGCATGTTGTCTGGTACTTGAAAGGCCATCCTGGCCAATGGATTCTTTTGAGATTTGATAGTGATTTGGATTGGGCTGCTATCTCATATTTCTTAGAAAACTAAGAAACAACATACTGTTTCATGTTCTTCTGCTGAGGCTAGTATAGGTCTATGGCTTGTGTCACTTGTGAGTTTAAGTGGCTGAAGGCCTTGTTATTGAGCAAGGTGTTCATCATCTAAAAGCAATTCCTTTATTTGTGATAGTCAATCTGCGCTGCATATTACATAGAATCACTTCTGGGTGTTAGGATATTATTATGGGATACTATCTTTTAACAATTTAATTCTTAATAGGATATTATAGTGTAAAACCCTATACCCGTAACCCACACCGGGGCAGAGTACAAGGCATTACCTAACTTGATCTCATGCATACAACCAAACTCAAGTCACTAAGACTTGGTCCAATTTAAAACTTTTTCAATTTCTACTTTAAACTTCTTATTATGGGCCTACGAGCCCCAATTCAACCGTTGAAAACTATTTGGGACCATTACGGGTCCTTAAACCAAACTTAAGAAATTTGCCTTTAAAACAGGGTACACGCCCGTGTGGAAGGGTAAACGCCCGTGTCCCACACCCATGTAGAATTAAATTCTAATTCACACCTACAGAGGTTTTCACACGGCCATACACACGCCAGTGTCAATGGTCCGTGTCCCTCACACGGCCACACACGCCTGTGTCTTAGCCCGTGTGTGAAAACATAGACATTTTGTTTCTGACGTCAACATACTCAGAATGTTACACGGCCAAGGCACATGCCCGTGTGATAGGTCGTGTCCTTCACACGGCTGAGACACACGGCCATGTCTCTGCCCGTGTGTTTATAACCATGCATACTGACTTGAAATTTTTACGTGCAGGGGACACACAACTGGTCCACACGTCCATGGGGCTGGCCATGTGTCACACACGGCCTAGACACACGCCCGTGTATCTACTCGTATGGACAATATAAGGCTATTTACCAAGCCTCATTGCCACCCTTACTTACCTATTTTCATACTAATGCCATCCAATATCAAAACGAGCACAATTTCTATAATCAAATCAGCCATCATGGATATTCATTCAACCATGAAAATGCATCTTTTATAAACTCAAAATGAATGTTAGCCATCATTCAAGGCTTAATACAAAGTGTGGGATCTATCCCAAGCCAACACATTTGGCCAACTTCTCAAAAACGCAAAATAATGAAGTCTAAGCCCTATACATGTCATATTCAAAAATATAAATCCAACTATACCTAAGACTTTGGTTGATAGTGTGATCAATATCTCTGACTTCCGGTGATCGTTGAGCTAGTTAGGTGGCACTCTAAGAAAAATGGAAAGAAACGGGAGTAAGCATAAAAGCTTAGTAAGTTGCATATGAATAAATACACAACAACAAATTCATCAATGATCATCATGCTCATAACACAAAGGTAGGCATAAGTACACTTACTCATTACCATCCATACAAGTCACATATACTATATTGAGCTCATTTCTCATATGTACCAATTAGGTACCTGTACCACTCACAACACAGTTATACTTTCCTTATTAACTCACATTCATAATTTTCACCATTGAACCATTCGAAACTCTACCGAATATTTCATAAGCCTCAAACATGGGGAAAGGTGCCGATGTTATATCCCAGACATGGTCTTATACTGACTAGCATCATCAAAGCCGATGCCATGTCCCAAACATGGTCTTACACTAGCTCTCGTACATCCGTGCTGATGCCATGTCCAAGACATGGTCTTATACTGACACATCTTGTAGCCGACACATGTCTCAGACATGTCTTACACTCGCTTACTTCCTGAGGTCGATGCATGTCCCAGACATGTCTTACACTGGCACTCGTCTCAATGCCGATGCCATGTCCCAAACATGGTCTTACACTGGCTCTCATAATGTGGCTGATGCATGTCCCAGACATGTCTTACACTAGCTCACACTAGTGACCCAAAAGACACGGCATGAATATCCAGTTTATTTCCTCAACGGAAATTCTACTATCTCAATTTCAATATACATTCTCAACTTCATAATCAATCAAATCATTCTATATCAATTCAATGACAATTCAACGCATATATCAATAATGTAGTTGTGCTATTTACATACAGTTTACCTCGGATTACAAAACGTACACGACTAGTCGGTTTAGTCGATTTGCTTAGCCTTCCCTCAGTCAAGGTTCGGATTCGGTAAATCTTGATCTATAATAGAAAAATGCACTCATTTAGTCTCTAAATACAATTAGGAAAATCTAAAATTCACATCTTAGGTAAACTGACCATTTTGCCCCTAGACCTTAGCAAAATGACCATTTTGCCCTTATGCTCGAAAATCAATTTTTATCAAATTTCTTCGTATCTCAAGCCTAGTCGAACCCTTTTTACTCTTATAGAAACTTCAAATTCTCACTATTTCACACATTCATTACTTATCTTACAACTTATGCAAAATGGTCCCTTTAGGTGTTTCCATGCTAATACCTTTCACAAAAGTTGTTTATAAGACACCCAAGATTCATTTTCTTCCATAAAAACTCAGCAAACCTCACAAATCCTTTTATGGCATAACCCTAGACTCTTAATCATTTTGTAAAATAGTACCCTCATTTGAAAGCTTATACTTCAAGAGTCTCAAAAATGTAAAAATCTTCAAGAAAACTCATTAAAATCACTTACTTGCAAGAGGGATGAGTTGCTGAAATTTTAAGCTCTTAAAATCCCCAAAAATGGATGAATTTTTGGTGAAGAAGAAATGGTCAAAAAGGATGATATCACCTTTCTTTTATTTTATTTCTACCTTAGTCAAAAAGTCAAAAATCAATTACCTAACATTGAAAATTTCAACTCACTGTCTCCTATAGCCAGCCACCCTATTTCTAAGGGTCTAATTGCCTTTAAAGACCCCCAAAATTCATTCCTTAGCTATTTGACACTTTTAGCTATCAATTTAGGACTTTTGCATTTTATACGATTTAGTCATTTTTTGCAATTGGGCTCACAAACGTTAAAATTAGCTCACCAAATTTTTCATGCACTAATATAAACATGCTATGACTCCAAAATAATAATAAAATAATTTTTCGGACTTCAGATTTGTGGTCCCGAGACTACTATTCTGACTAGGCCCTAAATCAGGTTGTTACATATAAGATATTATTATGAAATATTATCTTGAGGTCTATCAATAAAATTCAGAAGATTATCCTATTATTGTCATCTATCTATATTTTTTTTTCGAAATCACGGAAAGAATGAAAAAAATGGTTTTCATTTGATGGTTTTGAAAATTGAAACAAATGAAATCCTATTATTATTATTATTATTATTATTATTATTATTATTATTATTATTATTATTATTATTATTATTATTATTATTATGTTTTTTACTTTTTCATTTTCAAGCCTAAAAGTTTCGGCTTCTTTGGTTCTAAAGGTTTTTAAACTCAATGAAAAAAATTACCATTTTTTTTATAATCAAAATGTATACATGCATAAGATTTTTTCGAGTTTTAATCTGAAAATTTTGAGATTTTCGAAATATTCTAGTTTGTGGGTATTAAAACCCGATGAAAGCAAAATATTAGATTTATGGGAAATCTTGTTAAAAATTAAAAAAAAATTGATAATTTGACATGTTTAAAAAACGTAAAATAAACTGTAAATGAAAAAAAAAATAATGAATATCATTTAACATTTTCATCATGTAATAACGAAATACAGCTTTTTTTATATGTTTTAGAAGAAATGTAAATTGAGAATTTTTTTTAAAATTTCAAAATATCAAAATCCATAAATGCCATATTTACATTTTCTTTTTGAAATTGTTTGACAGTCTGAAACTTTTTGCTTATATAGAGAGTGAGGGTTATAAATCCCTATGAAAACACCAAAATAATAAAAGCATAGTCTCATATATGAAAGCTTTACCATTAGAAATTATTATTAAATATTTAAAATATTTAGATAATTTTATATATATATATATATATATTGCATTATAAAAAGTTTTCTAATTCAACATGTAATGACGGAAATGAAATTATTTTCTTTTTACTTTAGAAATTTAAAAAAAAATGTTTGAGAGTATTTTCGATAAAATGCAGAAATATATATTTTTATAAAACAAACAAAAGAAAATTAATTACAACTCTGAAAAAGAAAAAAACGTTGTTTACCCGTAAGTTCCTATGGTTTTAGTAAAGAAAATCAATGGTTGAATAGAAATTTAAAGGTAATTTTAGAAAATAATTGCATAAATTTTTTTTATTGTAAAACAAAACAAAAATCTTTAAAAAAAACCATTTTTTTTTTTTTGCATTGACTGATGTTGCTTTTGAGTTACAAATTTTTCCCTATTTATAGATTTTGATTCTAGTTTTTAAATTAATTTGTAACTTTTTTATCATCAAATTTTAAAAATATTTAATTAATAAATTAATTTGGAACATTTTTTATCTTCAAATTTACATACAGATTATATTGCATAAGTAGAACCGGTATAAAATTAGACTTTTTTTATTTGACATTGATGAGAATAATTTTTTTTAATATTTAAATAGATATAATTTGAAACTCTTCTTATATTATCAATTTTCAATATTAATAAATTTTTTCTCCAATACTCATAATTTTTTCGCAAAGAGATTTCCAACTAAAATCTTTACACTATTTTTTTTTCTTTTACTTTGCTATCATTCTATACGCTTAGTTTTAACGCACTTCAGAGGAATACATTATTCCCAAAGAAACGAGCAAGAGCCTTTCAAAGTGCGACTCCATTACCTAGAATAAATTGTAGCATAATATAAAGGCCGGAAACCCTGCAGCAGGCTTTTAAGTCATTTTGCCATTTTTACTTTATTTTTTTCTGTGTGCTTTTTGATAAATACAACTAGCAAATTCACTAAAATCTCATCATGATTTTGTAGAATAAATAAATGGGAAATGGTCTGTCAGAAAAGAACAGCTGACTAAAGAAAGTAAAGATACAGAAGGATACAAACGTTCATGTACCTTAGCTTAATTGTCATTATTTGCCATCTGGCTGGTATCCATGAACATTATAGTGTTGAAAGGCTGATTGGAGGTTATTGGTTAGTTTGTAATTCTAACTGAATATTGTTACTTAGTTAAGTAGTTAGGGACTAAAGCGTTGATGGATAAATAGTTGAGGCTGTAACTTAATTATTAATTTTTTTCTCTTAATAAGAAGTTTTCTTCTAAAGAGTTTACAATTCCCCTTTTTTCCTTAGCCCTAACTATCGACAGAATTTCATTGCTCTATTTCTCTGTAATCATCACCGGTGTACCAACATCCGACGACGGTTGATGATGATTTTCAGCATGGTATCAGAGCTACCGGTGGCGCTTCTTCTCCGGTCATCGTGAGTTCATTCTCCTCCGTCTGTCTTCACTGTTTCCAGACGTGTTTTTCCTATTCTTTCTGGTTTTTTTTTGGTCGCTTGCGTTGTTAGCTGCTGGTTGTTGACTGTTTGCGATGGTGACTCCTGCAAATGGTGTCGATTTTAATCATCCATTATACTTGCATCCATCAGATACTCCAGGTACACAATTGGTTTCTTATCAACTTCTTGGAACCGAGAACTTTACTGTTTGGAGTCGTGCAATGCGAATCACATTGTTAGCAAAGAATAAGTTAGGTTTTGTTGATAGTTCGTGTTCTAAAGAATCGGTGACAGCCGATTTGCATCCGCAATGGGATAGATACAATGCTTTAGTATTGTCATGGATTTTAAACACTGTTAGTAAGGAGCTTTCGGCTGGAATAGTATTTGCTTCCAGTGCTGCCTCAGTTTGGATTGATCTTCATGAACGTTTCAACAAGAAAGATGGTTCTCGAATTTTCTTTTTGCATCGAGAAATTGCTTCTCATATTCAGGGGACTACATCAGTGTCTTTGTATTTTACTAAAATGCGATTGTTGTGGGATGAGTATGATGCACTTGTGGCTTTTTCCTCTTGTGGTTGCTGTGAACATTCAAGGCAGAATGCTGAACACATTGTTCAGCAACGATTGTTCCAGTTTTTAATAGGGCTGAATGAAACTTATAGTGCTGTTCGTAGTCAGATCTTATTGATGGTCCCATTGCCTACTGTTAGTCAGGCTTATTCCATGTTAATACAATAGGAAGCTCAGCTATTTCATGCTTCAGGACGCCAGTTGCTTCTAAACCAACATCGGTGTTTTCGGCTAATGCTGTTCAGAAAAAACGGTTTAATGGTATTTGTGACCATTGCAAAGTCAAGGGACACAAAAGGGAGAACTGTTTTCGGCTAATCGGATATCCCCTTGATTTTAAGTTCACCAAAAAGAAGATTGTTAATTCTAGTAACTCAGTGGTGACTAATGTGACTGCAGCTGAGACGGTGGACAAAATGGCTAATGTAGACTCGTCTCACACACCGCAAGCTCCCATTTTCACACAAGCTCAGTATCAACAAATATTACGCTTGTTGAACAAAGAGTCCTCTGTCGCGCCTACTACAAGTTTGGCCGAGACTAGTTTGGCAGGTATGGTGTTACCTTGTGAATGGATATTAGACACTGGTGCTACTAACCATATGTTGTCCGACTTTCATTGTTTAGAATCTGCTGTTTCATGTGCATCATCTTCGTCTTGCGTTCGGTTACCTACTGGTTCATCCTCGCTAATCACACACACTGGTTCTTGCACCATTTCTCCTGATATTAAGCTAGCCAATGTGTTGTATATACCAGATTTTCGCTATAATTTGCTTTCCATTTCTAAGCTTACCAAAGACCTGCATTGTTTTGTCTCGTTTTATCCCCACTTTTGTATTTTTTAGGATCTCTCCAGTGGAAAGATGAAGGGGATTGGTAGAGAACAAGATGGTCTATACATCTTTCAGCCTTCTCAAACTGTTCGGTCACCAAAGTCTACATCCACCTTGGGTAACAACTCGTTCTCTACAACTACTGATTCATCTTTACTCTGGCATTCCCGGCTTGGTCATGCTTCTATTTCGAGGTTGAATAAAATGCCTTTGCAACCATGTACTTTTTCTAATAGTACTGCCATCCAACAATGCCCTGTATGTCCTTTAGCAAAACAAAATAGGCTACCATTTCCTATAAGTAAGACTAGAGCTGAGACAACATTTTCCCTTATTCATTTAGATTTGTGGGGTCCGTATAGAGTTTCAACATATAGCGGACATAGATATTTCTTAACTATTGTTGATGATTTTACTCGAATGACTTGGGTGTATCTTTTGCGTTTAAAGAGTGATGTTCTGGTACAACTCAAACAATTTTTTCTTATGATTAAAAATCAATTTTCTGCTACTGTTAAAACTGTACGGAGTGATAATGGCAGTGAATTTTTCAACACTGCATGTACTGCGTTTTTTCATACCATGGGAATTATACACCAAAGTTCTTGTAATCATACTCCACAACAAAACGGGGTGGCTGAGCGTAAACATAAAAATTTACTTGAGGTAGCTCGTTCTTTAAAATTTCAATCCAATATTCCTAGCAAATTTTGGGGTGAGTGTGTGTTAGCAGCTTGTTTTATTATTAATTGCTTACCGACTCCTCTTTTAGATTGGAAAAGTCCTTTTGAGGTTTTTTACAAAAAATTACCGGATCTTTCTTGTTTAAAGGTTTTTGGTTGTCTCTGCTATGCTACCACACCTCATTATAGTGATAAATTTTCTCCAAAAGCGATACCGTCTGTGTTCATGGGGTACTCTACTGTCCAAAAAGGCTACGTTTTATTCAACCTCCACACAAAAAGTTTTTTTGTTAATCGGGATGTCATTTTTCATGAAGATGTTTTTCCTTTTAAATTTTTGGTTCAAACACCTTTTTTCTTTCCCACATCTGATAATACCATGTTTCTTGACCTTGATGATTCTGTTCCTCATCCCCCTACTCCCGTTGTTCCATCACCAGATTTCTTATCTCCCAATTCCCTTGTTATTTCTCCTTCCATTACACAACCCTTACGTCGGACTCCGCGTTTACCTAAACAACCACAGTGGATGCAAGATTATGTTTGTTCTAACCAATCTTATGCTTCTTCCATTGAGGCAAGTCCGTATTCCATTTCTCAGGTTTATTCTTCTTCTCATTTACCATATCATTCTCGTTGTTTTGTTGCTAATATTTCTACTATTACCGAACCTCAAACTTATCAAGAGGCTGTTCTGGATTCGGGATGGGTTGATGCTATGAAACAGGAAATTTGGGCTTTGGAAGAAAACGGCACATGGGAGGTAGTGTCTTTGCCTCAAGGCAAGGTTCCCATTGGTTGCAAATGGGTTTATAGAGTTAAATATCAATCTGATGGCTCTATTGAGCGGTTTAAAGCCCAGCTTGTTGGTAAGGGTTATCGGCAGCGGGCAGGATTTGATTTTCAAGAGACTTTTTCTCCAGTCGCCAAGCGAGTCACTTTGTTAAATCTTTATTATCGATGTTCTTTGCTATGCATGATTGGCCGCTCTTTCAAATGGATGTCTATAATGCGTTTCTTCAAGGGGATTTGTATGAAGAGGTTTATATGGACCTTCCAGAGGGTTTTCGTAAACAGGGGGAGCATAAAGTATGTCGTTTACTCAAGTCTCTTTATGGTTTGAAACAAGCTTCACGACAATGGAATTTGAAGCTTACTGAAGCGCTCTTGCATGGTGGATATGTTTAGAGCAAGCATGATTATTCTTTGTTCACAAAAAAACAAGGTGATAAGATTGTTGTGCTGCTTGTTTATGTAGATGATTTGTTAATCACTGGAATTGATATTGAGATGATTGATGAATTAAAAGGGGTTCTACATAGTAGTTTCAAAATGAAAGATTTTGGAAGGCTGAAATTCTTTCTTGGTATTGAGATAGCGCGATCAAACGGAGGCATCATTTTAAGTCAGAGGAAGTATGCGTTGGAGTTGATTGCAGATGCTGGATTCGGAGAAGCCAAGCCAGCCAGCACACCTCTTGAGCAGAATAAGAGGTTTACTACAGCTGAATATGATGATCTTGTAGATTTAAGATGCAATGATGAGTTAATGCAGGATGTGTCAATGTATTAAAGGCTTATGGGTCGGTTGTTGTACTTAACAAATACTCGGCCAGATATTTCATATATGAGCCAATTTATGCAAAAACCGAAGAAATCTCATTATGAAGCGGCACTTCGAATTATTCGGTACATTAAAAAAAATCCAGGGCAAGGGATTTTTTTGGCTGCTAAGAACAAGGCGCAACTCATTGCTTATTGTGATTCTGATTGGGCAGCATGTCCTATGACTAGAAGATCAATAACAGGTTTTTATATCAAACTTGGAAACTCACTTGTGTCTTGGAAGTCAAAGAAGCAAAGCACAGTTTCACGTTCATCAGCTGAAGCTGAGTATAGAAGTATGGCATCAACAACTGCCAAAATAGTATGGTTAAATGGTCTATTAAAAGATATATGCTTTGATCAAATTGGTCCAGCTCTGTTATTTTCTGACAGTCAAGCAGCACTCCAGATCGCGGCAAATCCAGTATTCCATGAGCGAACTAAACACATTGAGATAGATTGCCATTTTGTTAGAGAAAAAATACAATAAGGGCTAATTCGTATGCAACATGTGCGAACTGATGAGCAACTCGCAGATGTGATGACAAAGGCACTTGGAGTCCAACAACATGAGTATTTGGTGACCAAGTTGGGAGTTAAAGATCTTTATCACCCTCCAACTTGAGGGGGAGTGTTGAAAGGCTGATTGGAGGTTATTGGTTAGTTTGTAATTCTAACTGAATATTGTTACTTAGTTAAGTAGTTAGGGACTAAAGCGTTGATGGATAAATAGTTGAGGGTGTAACTTAATTATTAATTTTTTTTCTCTTAATAAGAAGTTTTCTTCTAAAGAGTTTACAATTCCCCTTTTTTCCTTAGCCCTAACTATCGACAGAATTTCATTGCTCTATTTCTCTGTATTCATCACCAGTGTACCAACATCCGACGACTGTTGATGATGATTTTCAGCATATAGCAGTTTTAAAAATCAAAATCTGGAGAAACTAGACCCATTGATAATGACCAGCCAAAGTCATGTTCATTGCAAAAGTCTTTTTGCCAGTAATATCTGGTATTGTTTTTAGGCCATAATCACAACTATGAGCTGGTGCTTAGCAGATGTAAATCCTTTGTTTGTAGGCAAGGCAGCATTGAATTCCTTACAATGCAAGGTTTTCTATTAGTTCCTATGGTGCTGAACAGCTAGAATGACATGGAGGCTTAATATGAACATTTAATTCCCTTTCACAGAAACTTCATTGCAAATACTTGAAAGTGACCATCATAGTTGCGTGAAGACTTAATTTAACCAGAAAAGATAGCTGACATTATATATATTATAAGAATGAGTAACTTTGCATGCATTGGGAGAAACTAAAATCAGATAGAATGATCATTGTTCACTTGAAATGCATGTACATGTTTATCTATCTGTATTTTCATATCCTTCACTATCAAAAACTAGATGTTTCAGCAGATGAATCGGCTTACTTTCCATTAGAAACCATTCTTCTCGACTGTGGTTCTTCGGCCTTGCGAGCTTTATCTTACGATGGCCGGAATTGGACTAACGACAGCTCACATTTTGGGGCATCTAACCCCGAAAGTAGCTTCTCCATGTCTAGAGCCTCTTCAGAAGAGACCTCAGTGCCTGAAGTTCCTTACGTGACTGCTAGGCTCTTCCACTCCATGTTTACTTACACCTTTAATGTGACCCCAGGTTCGAAATTCATTCGACTTCACTTCTATCCCGATTCTTACATGAACCTCCATGCCTTAAAGTCTTTTCTCACAGTCACTGCTGGAAACTATACTCTCTTAAGAAACTTTAATGCCTACCTCAATGCCAAGCACATCAAATCAGCATACTTTTTCAAAGAGTTCAGCGTTCACGTAGAAAATCATACACTAGACTTAACATTGAGCCCTACTACAAATGCTTCCGATGGTTATGCTTTTGTGAACGGGATTGAAATTGTTTCGATGCCACTTAGTCTCTATTATCAAGGCAACAATGTATCTGCAATGGAGACAATGCATAGAGTTAATGTAGGAGGCCAAAGCATACCTCCCAATGAAGACACCAGGATGTCCCGCAGTTGGGCAAGGATTCAAGTTACATCTTTGGAGAAGATTTTGGTGTGGAGAATTATAATTTTGATGCTTCTATCACATACCCCAAAGAAGTACCAGCATACATTGCACCTCAAAGAGTATATAAAATAGCCCGTTCAATGGGTTCGGTTCTTGAGATCAACATTAACTACAATTTAAGTTGGACTTTCCCTCTTGACCCTGGTTTCATGTATCTTATCAGGCTTCATCTCTGTGAGATTTCAAGGAACATAACAAAGATAAACTAGAGGGTATTCGATATATTCATCAACAATCAAGTTATCGAAAGAGGAAACAACATCATTACATTGACATAAGGCAATGATATTCCTTTATATCGGGACTTTACCGTTTTGATTCCCAATCTAACTATGAAGCATGACCTATGGCTGGAGTTACACCCAAACCTCCAAAGAAAGCCTCAATACTATGATGACATCTTAAATGGAGCGGAGATTTTCAATGTTAGAATTAAGTGACTCAAATCCTTATTTAAATAAAATACAGTGGTAAAAAAAATCCATATAGAATTACACTTCTTTTATTTTATTTTTAGAATAAGGTTTTTTAAACCTTATTAAATTCCATCTATTTTATATTGATTAGAATAAGGTGTTTCAGTCTTATTAGAATATGGCTTTACAAGCCTATAAATAGACATAGTCTATTCCTCTTATATCAATACGAATTCGACATAGTGAATTTTCTTCTCCTCTGCCCGTGACTTTTTTCCCGAAAGGGTTTCCACGTAAAAATTTGTGTGTTCTTTATTTTATTTTATTTTATTTTATTTTCACAAACTGGTATCCGAGCTTCCGGGTTTTTTCATCTCAATCACGGTAATGGCGTCTTTAAAGTATGAAATTTCACTGTTGGATCGCAACACCAGATTTGCGTTGTGGCAGATTAAGATGTAAGCAGTTCTTGCATAGATGGATCTGGAGGATGCCCTGCTGGGGATAGATAAGATGCCTTTGACTTTAACAGATTAAGAGAAAAAGCGTAAAGATCGAAAGGCGTTAACACAATTACGTCTGCATTTGTCCAACGAAATTTTACAGGATGTGATGAAAGAAAAGACCACCGCTGCATTATGGAAGAGGCTAGAACAAATATGTATATCGAAAACTCTAACAAGCAAGTTGCATTTGAAGCAGCGTCTTTATACTCATCGTTTGGAGGAAGGTGCGTCTATATACGAACACTTAACAGTGTTTAAAGAAATTCTCTCAAACTTGGAGGCCATGGAGGTTCAATATGATAAGGAAGATCTAGGATTGATTCTACTTTGTTCTTTGCCCCAGTCTTATTCAACCTTTAGAGACACGATTTTATATAGTCGCGAGTCTCTCACAGTTGATGAGGTTTATGATTCTTTAACCTCGTATAATAAGATGAAGCATATTGTGTTAAACCTGACTCTCAGGGAGAGAGTCTCATTGCTTATGGGAGACAAGATCGGAATGCTGATAATGATCGTGGAAGGACACAGGAACGGAATCCTCGCGGTAAATCTAAGAGTAGATCGAAGTCTTCAAACAGAGGTAAAACTTGTAACTTCTACAAGAAGAAAGGGCATATTTAATCTGAGTGCTATAAGCTACAGAACAAGATTAAAAAGGAGGCTGCGAATCAAAAGGGAAAACAACTAGAAAGTTTTGGTGAAGCTGATGTTGTAGAAGACTACAGCGATGGTGAACTTCTAGTCACTTCTATCAATGATCCTAAAGTAAGCGAAGAGTGGATAGTTGATTCAGGCTATACCTTCCACATGAGTCCCAATCGAGATTGGTTTACAACTTACGAAACAGTGTCTGAAGGTGTTGTTTTGATGGGAAATAATGCTTCGTGTAAAATCACAGGTGTTGGAACAATTAAAGTTAAGATGTTTGATGGAGTTGTCAGAACACTTAGTGACGTACGACATGTTCCAGAATTGAAGAGAAATTTAATTTTGTTGAGTACTCCTGATTCAAAAGGGTATAGATACACAGCTGAAAGTGGGGTTTTAAAATTTCCAAAGGTTCCCTTGTTGTGATGAAAGGACAAAGAAAGACTGCCAAGTTATATGTTTTGCAAGGTTCTACTGTTACTAGTGATGCAGCTGCCGCTTCCTCTTCCTTGTCAGATGATGATATTACTAAACTTTGGCATATGCGCCTAGGGCATATGAGTGAGAATGGCATGGCAGAATTGAGCAAAAGAGGACTTTTTGATGGGCAAGGAATTTGCAAACTAAATTTCTGTGAGCACTGTGTTTTTGGGAAGCAAAAGAGAGTTCGATTCACCAGAGGAATCCATAACACGAAGGGAACGTTGGAGTATATTCATTCTGATCTGTGGGGGGCATCCAGAGTGCCTTCGAGAGGTGGAGCTAATTATATGCTAACCTTTATTGATGAATTTTCCAGAAAAGTTTGGGCGTTCTTCCTGAAGTAGAAAAGCGATGTGCTTTCCGCATTTAAGTCTTGAAAAATTATGATTGAAAAACAAACGGGAAAACAAATAAAATACCGTCACATGGATAATGGCTTAGAGTTCTGTTCTGATGAGTTTAATAAATTGTGCAAGTCAGAAGGGATCATGAGACACTTGACAATTCGTCATACTCCACAGCAAAACGGCATTGCAGAATGAATGAATAGAACGATCATGGAAAAGGTTGGATGTATGTTGTCAAATGCCAACTTACTGAAGTCATTTTGGGCAGACGCAGCCTCTACTGCATGTTTTTTGATCAACCGATCTCCATCCGTTGCCATTGAGAAAAAGACTCCACAAGAGGTGTGGTCTAGTAATCCTACTAATTATTCTGATTTAAAGATTTTTGGGTGTCCTACTTATGCTCATGTTGATAATGGAAAATTGGAACCGAGATCCATTAATTATGTTTTTCTTGGTTATAAAGCTGGTGTAAAAGGGTATAAGTTATGGTGTCCTGAAAATAGAAAAGTTGTGATTAGCAGAGCTGTTGTTTTTGATGAAACTGCTATGCTACCTAACTTATCTCTTAAAGACTCTTCCAATAAAGAAAATCAAAAGTAGGTAGAGCATCAGATTAATACAGAGTTGACTTCTCAAGCCAGTACAAAAATTGAGAATAGAGTTGCTTTTTCACCGCAATACTCTATCACCAAAAACAGAATTAGAAGAGAAATTAAACCTCAAAAGAAGTATGCCGAGGCTGATCTAGTTGCTTATGCTTTAAATGTGGCTGAAGATATAGATGCGAATCAAGAGTCATCTGATTATTCTGAGGCGGTTAGCTGTGAAGACTCAGAAAAGTGGATGTTTGCTATGCAAGAGGAGATGGAATCACTCCATAAAAATAGAACATGGGATCTTGTGAAACTTTCTAAAGGTAAAAAGGTTGTTCGTTGTAAATGGGTGTTTAAAAAGAAAGAAGGGACTCTAGGAGTTGAAGAACCTAGATATAAAGCAAGGCTTGTTGCAAAGGGTTACAGTCAAATTCCAGGAATGGACTTCACAGATGTGTTCTCCCCAGTTGTTAAGCATAGTTCGATTCGAGCTTTGATTGGTATTGTGGCCATGCATGATTTGGAGCTTGAGCAATTAGATGTAAAAACTACATTTTTGCATGGAGAGCTTGAGGAGGACATTTACATGCAACAACCAGAGGGTTTTACAGTCTTAGAAAAGGAGGACTATGTTTGCTTGCTGAAAAAGTCCCTTTACGGTTTGAAACAGTCACCAAGACAGTGGTACAAGAGGTTTGATTCCTTTATGACTTCTCATGATTTCAAAAGAAGTAGTTTTGATAGTTGTGTTTACTTTAAGAAAAACAGTGATGGTTCTTTTGTGTATCTACTTCTTTATGTTGATGACATGTTGATAGCAGCAAAAGATAAAAGAGAGATAAGAAAGGTCAAAGCCCAACTAAGTGAAGAATTTGAGATGAAAGATTTAGGACTAGCAAAAAAGATACTTGGTATGGAGATTCTCAGAGATAGAAAAACAAGTAAATTGTACCTAAGTCAAAAGGAGTGCATTGAGAAAGTTCTTTGCAGATTCAATATGCAGAGTGTTAAGCCTGTTAGTACTCCTTTAGCAGCCCATTTCAGACTTTCATCGGCTTTGTCTCCACAATCAGATGATGAGATTGAGTACATGTCACATGTTCCATACTCTAGTTCAATGGGATCTCTCATGTATGCTATGCTTTGTTCACGTCCAGATTTATCATATGCAGTCAGTGTAGTTAGCAGATATATGGCCAATCCCGGTAAAGAACACTAGAAAGCAGTTCAGTGGATTTTAAGATACTTACATGGTACTACTAATGTTTGCTTACAGTTTAGAAGAACTGAAGATGGAGTCATTGGGTATGTTGATGCTGATTTTGCTGGAGACCTTGATAGAAGAAGATCTCTCACAGGTTATGTCTTTACAATCAGAGGTTGTACAATCAGTTGGAAAGCTACTTTACAAACTACAATCGCTTTGTCTACCACTAAAGCTGAGTACATGGCGATTACTAAGGCTTGTAAAGAAGCTATTTGGTTGAAGGGACTCTTTACTGAACTCAATGAAGACCTTCAAATCATCACAGTATTTTGTGACAGTCAGAGTGTCATCTTTCTTACAAAAGATCAAATGTTTCATGAGAGAACAAAACACATTGATGTTTGATATCATTTTGTTCGTGATATTATTGCTCCTGGTGATATTGTTGTGAGCAAAATTAGTACTCATGAAAATCCTGCAGATATGATGACTAAGTCACTTCCTATAACTAAGTTTGAGCATTGCTTAAACTTGGTTGGTGTTCATTGTTGAAGTTAAACCCTTAAGGGGTTTTATGGAAGAGGTGGAGAACTTGTTCGTTGAGAGTTCACGAAAAAGAACTTGTTTATTAAGAATTCGTGTCAAGGTGGAGATTGTTAGAATTAAGTGACTCAAATCCTTATTTAAATAAAATACAGTGGTCAAAAAAAAGAATCCATATAGAATTACACTTCTTTTATTTTATTTTTAGAATAAGGTTTTTTAAACCTTATTAAATTCCATCTATTTTATATTGATTAGAATAAGGTGTTTCAGTCTTATTAGAATATGGCTTTACAAGCCTATAAATAGACATAGTCTATTCTTCTTGTATCAATACGAATTCGACATAGTGAATTTTCTTCTCCTCTGCCAGTGGTTTTTTTCCCGAAAGGGTTTCCACGTAAAAATTTATGTGTTCTTTATTTTATTTTATATTTATTTTATTTTATTTTCACATTCAAAGTGAGAAATATTGATGGAAACCTTGCTGGACTCAATCCTTCACTCAAGAATGAATCTAGCATTGATGGTGATGAACCATCTTTCAGTTCAAGTTCATTGAAAACTTCAACTGAAGCAATACTTATCATCATTGGCAGCTTGCTTGTTCTTGTCCTTGCAATATCCCTTGGCATTTACTTGGTTGCTTTCCTACGTAGGAGAAACTTAGAATGGACAAAGAAGGAGAATACTAGAAGTTCATTGCCCTATCATTCTTTTTCCATTGATGAAATCAAAATGGCAACCGATAACTTCAATGACACAAAGCTTATTGACAAGGGTGCATTTGGTCTAGTTTATAAATGTTACATTGATCATGGAAGTATTGCAGTCACCATCAACCGATTGATTCAGGCAATACCAAAACAAGAGTTGCATATATTTGATGTAGAGATACGAATACATCATCATGTTTGCCATCAAAATCTCGTTCAGTTGATTGGTTATTACAAGGAAGAGCATGAGATGATCCTCGTATATGAATCCATGCCTAATGCCACTCTCTTTAAGCATCTTCATTTTGCTGATCAAAGGCAGCAATCTACTCTTTTGTGGAACCACCAGCTTGAAATCTGTGTTGGTGCTGCTCGATGCCTACACTATCTCCACTCTGCTATGGCATATCCCATAATCCATGGTGACATCAAGACCACTAACTTCTATTTAGATAGGAACTGGATGCCAAAAGTTTCAGGTTTTATGCCATCGAGATTAGCCTTGGAAATGTCATCCCATAGCCGTATTAGGCCCAACATGAAGGGCTCCACTAGATACCTGGATCCTGAGCATTACCGGCATCAAAATCTAACAGAAAAATCTGATGTGTTTTCATTTGGAATGGTGCTGTTGGAAATACTTTCTAGAAAGCAAGCCACGAATCCAAAGGCTGATGCTGCTAAGACCAACCATCATGAAAACTTGGTTCATCAGGCATTAACTTCCATCGAGCAAAATGAGGTTGATCTACTAGTGGATCGACATTTTAAAGGAAAGATAGCGCCAGCATCACTTGCAAAGTTTGTGGAGATCCTAGACAAATGCTTAGCTAATGAAGGGGTGAATCGACCATCAATGATCGAGGTGCTTTGCAACGTAGAGTTGGCACAGTAGCTACAATTGCAGGGTCTTGAAACCTCAAATGGATCAGCTAAGGACATGGTTTTTCACAGCAGCTTAAATTTGATGGAGGGACTAGAATTCTTCGGTGTAGGCCGTTGAAACTTTAAGGCCATTAATCATTCAAGCTTGGCTTATATTTTATTGAGTTATACTAAACAATACGGCTTTTTATGGGGGAGTAACAAAAATGATTGAATCCAACAAATCAGACAGTTTTAGTCAAAAACATCATTTTGCAAAATACTTTCTACGGATCAATTTGAATGAACCATGAACAGCTAACTATAGGTGTTAAGCATTGTTAACATGTATTAAATCTTGGGTTTTCTATTGTTTTGTATTCAAGTTCGACCCCTCCACCTATTACCAAATTGGTTTTAGGTAATGCTTAACAATTTGAGACCACTGTCCTATGAGAAAAGCTGGATAGAGTGATAATTGACAAAGATGAACATGTAATACCTTTGAGAATAGCCTATATCAGTTTTAAATTAATGGTGGCAATCATGACATTGGAGTTGTTGGGTCGTGGGTGGTGCGACTATGTGGGAGCCCACTTCTGTATGTGCTCTACATATATAGTTTGTAGGATTGCTGAAAAAAAATAACGTGCGCAACAAGTCAAAAAAAAAAAAAAAAAGAGAGAGGGGAGGGAAAATAGTTATTTACACATACTAGCCTTCATATTTTCTTTGATCAAAGGTTTATTTGGTGTCCATTGGAGCTGATTTTATGACGATAGCTAGTAGACTAAAAGATCTTTAATGTGTACAGTCTGATTTTCGTTTGGGATACTATATCTTCAGGTTTTTGGCTTTCAAAGTCAACCTCATTTTTGTAATATTCTCAACTTTTCTAATAAAGTTTGCTTGAGATTAGTTGTTGGTAGCCTTATTTGAGTTGTATACTGAAACACCTCATTCTCAGTCCAATCACCAGACCCGAGTTACGAGATGCTACAAACAAACAAGAATATACTCGTTCAAATTAAACATCAACTAATCATCATTGAACATACATCAACTAATAAGAATGAAAACAGGACTATTTCGAGCTTTAAACTACGTAAAAATTAGATTCAAGCTTGTATATGAACTAAATTATAAAACTTTTAAACTTTGGACAAAATATTGATACCAAGTAAATAAGTATCGATACGAAAATATTTATCGATACCATTTTGGCATTCCGCTAAATCAAGGTATCGATAAAAATTAGAAATTATTGATACTAAGAAAATTATTGATTCCAAAATTATATTCTATCAATTTCGAAACTGTTCATAAGGTCCGGTATCGATACCTTTGTCCATTTTATAGATTCATTTATAAAAATGGTCCAAAATTACAAGTTGAAAAGTCCAATTCATGCCCAAACCTAAAACTTATCTCATAGATACATATAGTAACATTAACATGCATAAAAACTCATTCAATCAAACCTAATTGTCTAGCCAATATGCCCTCATTGGCACCACGAATCAAACGTTAAAACAAAAACCATTCACGTACCGTGACACCTTATATCCAACCCAGTTAGAGGATCTGAATATAAAATGCCACATTCAACTGTCGAAACAACCTACTTTACTATCTCACTTTATTGAAATAGTAGTGTAGTGGTAAAATTATTTTTTTTTTTTTAAATATCTGCAGCATTTCTGCTTATTTTACGTAAAACCCCTGCAAAATATATATTTTACAATATATCCATATTCAAATCATCTCCCGAATCAATTCCCAACACTTTGATATTTTGAAACATACCACAAACTAAGCATATCACACTAAAACTATTTAATTGATTAATAATATTATAATTATAACAACCAAAAAGTTAATTTTTTATCACACATACATAACTATAGCCAAATGACTTTACTAAAAACGAAGTACATGCCAACTTGAAACAAAACAAAATATACAAACTTTGTTGAGTATAGGATTTGTCGATTGGTTGCTGACGTGTAGCACCCCATACCCGTATCCTATGCCTGTACGGAATACAAGGTGTTACCTAACTTGAACTCGTATTTACAACCAATTCTGAGTCTTCAAGACTTGGACAAATTTAAAACTTTCTCAACCTATCAACACATCCTCAATATGAGCCTACGATGCCCAAAGCACACATTGGAAATCTTTTGGGACCAATCCGGGTCCTTCAATCAACTTTAGAAAATGACACTTGACATAGGGGCACACGCCCGAATGGGAGGGGCAACACGCCCTTGTGACCATTTCGACATGGTCGTGCTGTTTGTCCGTGTGGCACACACGGCCCAAGCAATACAAGGACACGACCGTGTCCTTCACCCGTGTGGTGTTAATTTTAAGTTCACACCTACAGGGGTTTTTACACGGCCTGGCACATGCCTGTGTCCCTGGCCCATGTCTTTCACACGGCCACGACACGCCCGTGTGCTAGGCCGTGCCCTTCACACGATCGAGACACATGACCGTGTCTCTACCCGTGTGTTTACTATCATGCATTCAGACTTGAAAGTTTTACGTGTACGACACACACAAAACGGACCCACACGCCCATGGGGCGCACTGCAGTGTGTCACACACGACCTAGACACACGCCCGTATGCCTACTTGTGTAGACAAAATAAGACTATTTACCAAGCCTCTTTGCCTCCTTTACTTACACAACCTGCACAATAACAACTAAAATCAATACAAGACTATTTCATGCAACCAAATTAGCCACAATAGACAACATTTTATTTGTGCATTTTACTCATCCATGAAAATAACGTCATTTGCATATATCAAAATGAATATTAGCCACCATTGGAGGCTTAATACAAAATGAAGGGGAATCACCCATACCAACACATTTGGCCAATTTTTCAAAGACTCAAAACATCAAAGTCTAGCCCTATACATGCCATTCTCAAATACAATTAGTCTAACTATACCAAGTGCTTCAGCTGATAGTGTGATCGTTGCCTCCGATGTCTGATGATCCTCGAGCTAGCTAGGCGGAATTATAAGAAAAAAGGAAAGGAGAGGGAGTAAGCATAAAGCTTAGTAAGTTGCACATAAATAAATATACAACAATTTTTACCACTCATCAACATGCTCATAACACAAAAGTGGGCGTAAGCATAACTTACTCATCACTATCCATATAAATCTCATAGCATGTATCAAAATCATATCTCATACATTTCAATTAGGTACTTGTACCACTCACAACACGGTTATACCTTACTCATTAGCTTAAACGGTATCTCTTACTGTTGAACCGTTCAGACTTTATCGGATATTCGATAAGCCTCAAACATGGGGTAGGGTGCCGATGCCACATCCCAGACATGGTCTTACACTGGCTCATATCTCAAGTTGATGCCATGTCCCAGACATCGTCTTACACTGACTATCATTTCGTAGCCGATGCATGTCCCAGACTTGTCTTACACTGGCTTACATCTCGAGGCTGATGCATGTCCCAAACATGTCTTACACTAGCACTCATCTCGATGCTGATGCCATGTCCTAGACATGGTCTAACATTGTCTCTCATAATGTGGTCGATGCATGTCCCAGACATGTCTTACACCAGCCCACAATAATCGATATGTCATGGCATGAATACCCGATTTATTTCCTAGGTTCAAATGGGAATTCTACTATCTCTATTATCATCATACTTTCTCAATTCTACTATCAAGCAATTCATGCTACATTAATTCAAATACAATTCAACACATATATTAGCAACGTAGTTGTATTATTTACGTACAGCTTACCTCGGATTACAAAATGTGGCAGCTAGTCGATTTAGTCGATTTGCTTGGCTTTCCCCCAGTCTAGGCTCAGATTTGGTAATTTTTTATCTATAATAACAAAATGTACTTATTTAGTCACTAAATAGAATTAAGCAATCGACAATTCACATCTTTTGTAAAATGATCATCTTGCCTCTAAACTTTGACAAAATGACCATTTTCCCCCTAGACTCGAAAATCGATTTTTATCGAATTTCTTCATATCTTAAACCTAACCGAACCATTTTTACTGTTATAGCAACTCCAAATTCCCACTATTTCACACATTTATCATCTATTTTACAACTTATGCAAAATAATCCTTTTAGGTGTTTTCATGCTAACACATTTCACAAAAGTTGTTTATAAAACACCCAAGACTCATTTTCTTCCATAAAAACTCAGCAACCATTACAAATTCTTTCATGGCAACACCCTAAAATCATAATCATTTTGCAAAATAGTACCCTCATTTGAAAGCTTATGCTTCAAGGGTTATATTTAAAAATGTAAAATCTTCAAGAAAACTCATTAAAATCACTTACTTGCAAGAGAAATAAATGGCTAAAATTTTTGAAGCTTTCAAACCCCTACAATAGCTGATATTTTTGGTCAAAAAGAGAGAGTGAAGAGATAAAGCCTTTGTTTTATTATAATATTAAAGCTAGTCAAAATTGGTGACCAAAACTCACCTAATTTTGACTTTCGTATCAATTTGTCTCCTATGGCCGGCCACCTTATTCTCTAAGGGTTTAATTGTTCTTTAAAGGCCCCCAATTTAGGATTCATGGCAATTTACACCCTTAGCTATCAAATTAGGACTTTGACACTTTATGTGATTTAGTCCTTTTTTGCAATTAAGCAAGCAAACGCTAAAATTATTTTACCAAAATTTTCATGCACTCATATAAACATGCTATAATCCCATAATAATAAAATAATTTTTCCAACATTCAGATTTGTGGTCCCAAGACCACTTTGTTCGACTAGCCCCAAAGTCGGGTCATTACATGACGACTCTGAGTACAAGATCTCAAAATACACCTAGCTTGCATATGAAAACAAGACCATTTGGTGAGTATTAATTTCAAATCATATTGCTATAACATACTCAATATAGCATGAAATTTAAATAATTGAACTCAGTTGATTTGTTTCTTCCTTAGACCAATTCAAGTATGTTTCATACCGAAGTTTATCCAATACATTAATATATACATGTATCCCAATAAACCAAATGCGATATTTTAACTAACTAATCTATTTTAAAGAACTTGTTAACACTTTATACTAACAATGTATGCAATCTCATTCGATTTTGTCTCATTTTGTAATATCGCATTACGTTACCAATTTGACTCAAACCATTCTTCCTGTTCAATATTTGTGTTCGCTAATACATGCTCGGATTTGAACTAATTTACATCTCCTACTAATACTATAATTTGACACCTAATGCCTCATCGATATGTCCCAAACTAAACAAAATGCGTGTGGCGCTTATTAGTTCATTCGAAGCAATAATAGTGCCCAGCACTTGTCGATATGCCCAATGGTTAATGCACTCAGAGCTCATCGACCTATAGTCGAAGTAATTCTATATCGGTATATCCGACGTAAACAATTCATGCCCGGTGCTCATCGGCTCAGCCGAAGTAGTAATTGGGAAAACCATAGTTGGGACATTCAAAGGAAAATGCGCCTAGTACTCATCGACTTATAATCGAAGAAATTTTATTTTATTTTTTACTCGATTCTATAACTTATTAATTATTTTCAACTTTTCCCAAAAATTACTACAACAACCCATAGTTTAATTTCATTCTCAGTTTATTTTCTACTCTATTGATCTCAACAACAACTCTTCCGTTGAATGTTATCTCATATAAAACATGGCATGGTTCGTCTCATATTCAAGCCAAATGTGCAAATTTACTAAATTATACTATTTCAAATTTGTATACAATTTAACTTTCTATCACAATAATCAATCTCAATATCCTATTCTAGTTAACCATTCATGTAAAACTTCATTCGTTTTTTCAACTTACCTAATAATGAAAATAAAAGGAAAAATAAATAATAAGTTGAGTTATACTGATACTTACAAGGAATTTCAAACTATTCGTCGGTGACTTTAGTTTTTCCGTTTACTCTCGAGGAAATCGAATCGTCGATAACTACGAATTAACATAAACAAATAACACCATCAATAATTCACCCAATTCACAATCAATAATTAATTCAAACAAAATTTACATTTCATTCAATTTAGTTTTTAAAATCGAAACAATCACAACTCTCCATTCTAAGCATTGATTTATAATTTGACTTCATTTCCTTCTATTTTTGACCCTTTATTATCGATTTCTAACAAAATCTCATAATAACTCTACTTGATATCCACTTTATTTTCTCAGGTGAAAAAAATCTAACATCTAACTTCAAACTCTAGTCTTTTTTTCATGTATACACTAACAATCTATCAATTTAACACAAAAAAATAGAGAAATCATTAATGATAACTTTCTAAAACCTTAACAATTTTCTAAATTTTTACACAAATTAGCTAAATTAAGATTCACCGATCTAAAACACATAAGATTTGTAAGAAAATTAATAAACTGCACTCACCATTTTGTAGGCTAAATCTTGAAAACCCTAAACAATGATTTTCCTCTATTTCTTTTCTTTCTTCCATGCGTGGAAGGATGGAGAAGATAATTTTCTCTCTTTCCATTTATAAGAAAAGTAATAAGTTGCACTCACCATTTTATTTTTTTATCATAAATAATAATAGTAATTGAAGAGTCACATTTTTGTAGCCACATATTTGGCATGTTTTGTTGCCATTTTAAACTTTTGGGTTGTTAGCAATTTTAATCGCTTTAGCTATTTCCAAATTAAAATTTATAACGATCTAACTTTATAATTTAATCATTGGACTAGATTAAATACTCAAATACACTAAATTACTTATCTTTGATTCAATTTCATTTATAACATAACTCTGTAAATATTTTTATTAATTATTTACAGACTTGATTCATTAAAAAAAAACTTGAAACCATACTTTCTAACACCACTGTACCAGGTTGTTGCAATTCTCCCCCTCTTAAGAGATTTTATCCTCGAAATTTACCTAGAGAAAGGTAAGGGTATTCGGATTTCATTGTTTCTTCTGGTTCCTAAGTCATTTTTTCTACATTATTGTTGCACCATAGAACTTTCACCAGTGGTACACGCTTACTTCTTAGTTCTTTCACTTATCAAGTTAAGGTTTCCACCGATTCTTCCTTATAAGTCAAATTACGTTGAACTTCAATTTCTTCTACCAGAATCATATGAGATGAGTTAGAACGGTATCATTTGAGCATAGACATATGAAATACGTCATGAATCTTTTTCAATTCTGATGGTAGGGCTAGACGATAAGCAACTGGTCATAGTCTCTCAATAATTTCATACGGTCCTATAAATCTTGGACTCAACTTTCCCTTACGACCAAATCATAAGTCTTTCTTCTAGTGAAAGACTTTCAAAAATACTCTCTTTCTCACCAAATACTCAATATCCCTCCATTTTAATTTTGTATATGACTTTTACCGATCGAATGTTGCTTTCAATTTATCTAGTATAAGTTTAACTACATTTTCTATTTCTTGAATCAACTCTAGCCCGATCTCTCTTCTCTCACTCAACTCAGCCCAACAGACTGGCATCCTAAATCTTTGACCATACAATGCTTCATATGGAGCCATCTGAATACTTGATCAGAAGCTGTTATTATACACAAATTCAGCTAATGGTAAATAACATTCCCAGCCAAATTCAAAATTTATAACACAATCACATAACATATCTTCCAATATTTGGATGATTCGTTTTGATTGGCCATTAGATTGAGGATGAAATGTCGTGCTAAAATTTAGCCTTGTACCCAATGATTCATGCAACTACTTCAAAAATCTAGATGTAAAATGAGAATCTCGGTCAGAGATAATAGATGTAGGTACACCATGCAGTCTAACCATCTCGCGAATGTGAACTTCCGTTAACTTTGGAAGTGACCAATCTATCCTTACTCCTAAAAAATGTGATGATTTTGTTCAATCAAATATCACCCAAATAGTTTTTTTTTTATTCGATGAGGTTGGTAAACCAATCACAAAATCCATCATAACTCACTTTCACTTCCACTCAAGAATCGAGATAGGCTAAAGTAATCCAATAGGAACCTGATGTTCTACTTTTACCTGTTGACAAGTCAAACACTTAGCACCATGTTCAGCAATCTCCTTTTTCATTCCCTACCACAATTATAACTATCACAAATCGCAATACATTTTTGCACCACTAGGATGCATAACAAATGGGCCACCATGAGCTTCACGTAGAATTAACTCCTTCAACTCTACATTATTAGGAACACAAAGACGATTACAAAACCAGAGAAAACCATTTGCATCAATGCTAAAATTCTCATTATCACCCTACCAAGCAAGCTTCGGTTTCTTAGACAATTTCATATCGATCAACTATGCCTCATTGATTCGACTGAGTAACACGGGTTTAAGTTGTAATTCATCTATCAGATTGCCATCATCACCAATTTTGAGCTGAGCAAACATTGCTCGCAATTCAATTGCTATCTTTCTACTCAGCGCATGAACTACAACATTTGCTTTCCCAGGATGATAATCAATTACACAATCGTAAGCCTTTAACAACTCAACCCAACGATTTTGTCTCAAGTTCAATTCACTTTAAGATAGAAGATATTTAAGACTTTTATGGTCGGTGTAGATATGACATTTTTCACCATAGGTATAGTGTCTCCATATTTTTAGAGCAAAAAATCACTGCATCAAGCTTTAAATCATGCATCAGGTAATTGCGTTCATGAGGTTTTAGCTGTCGGGACGCATACGTAATCACCTTCTCATATTGCATCAATACACAACTTAACCCATTCAATGAGGCGTCACTATAAACCACAAATTCCTTTCCCGATTCAGGTAGGTTAAAATTAGAGTTTCAACTAGCCTCACTTTTAATTTCTAAAAACTTTATTGACATTGTTCTGTCCAAACAAATGGTATATTCCTTTGCAACTTAATCTTCCGTATCGCCATCTTGAAAAACCAATTTACAAATCTTATATAATAGTCGGCTAGAACAAGGAAACTCCTGATATCTGACACATTATTTGGTGCCTTCCACTGAAGGATAACTTTAATTTTTTTTAGGTCAACCCGAATTTCTTCAACTGAAATCACATGCCCTGGAAAAACCACTTCAAACAACCAAAATTTACATTTACTAAGCTTCTCGTATAGTTGCTTCTTTTGTAATACTTCCAATACAATTCTGAGATGCTCATCATATTCAGTCTCCAGTTTTGAATATACCATAGTATCATCAATAAATGCTACAACAAATTGATCCAGATAAGGTTGGAATATATGGTTCATGAGATCCATGAAAGTCACAACAACACTCGTTAGTCCAAATGGCATTATCAGAAAGTCATAATGACCATACCACATACAAAATGTTATTTTAGGTACATAACTTTCCTTTACCTTCAACTGGTAATACCTCGATCTTAAGTCAATTTTAGAAAAGACTAAGGTTCCCTACAACTAATCAAACAAATCATCAATGTGCGGCAGAGGATACCAGTTTTTAATCATCAACTTATTTAGTTGGAAATAATTAATACAAAGCTGCATGGATCGATCTTTCTTCTTAACAAACAAAACTAGAGCTCCCCAATGTGAGATACTAGGGTGTATGAATCCATAATCCAACAAATCTTGCAATTGAATTTTTAGCTCCTTTAATTCTGTCGGTGCCATCTAATATGTGGCTATTGATACAAGGTTGTACCAGGAAAAAATTCAATCGCCAACTCAACTTATCGATCAGGTGGTAGTCCAGGTAATTCCTTCGAAAACATATTAGAAAACTCGTACACCGTTCGAATTTTGCTTATCTGCTCCTACTCCAAATTCGAGTTAATGACGTAGGCTAGGAAAGCTTTACAGCCTTGATTCAAGAGCTTATTACCTTGAACTGAAGAAAGGACGCGATTCTAGCCATTCGACCTTCTACTGTCTCTCCATTCATACCCTGGATTAAAAATTCCTTCCTACGATAATCTAGAATTACACCATATTTTGTCAACCAGTCCATACGTAGAATCATGTCAAAATACCAAACGATATAATTAATAAATCAACAGAAAATAATATATTTTAGATTTCCAATGGACATCGCTTACAAACTTGATCAACTAGTATGATTTGTCCTAAGGGACTCGTCACCATCATTGCAATACTTGACATTTCCAACTTTAAATTCCTCGTTTTGGCGGAACTAGCATTTATATAGGAGTGATATGAATCAGAATCAATAAGGGTATATACAAGTACTAAACATAAAAGAAATATACCTACTACGACATCTATAGCATCACCCTCTTCATGAGTTCACACAACATAGGCCCGCACTGAAGTTCTGGCCTCTGATTGCTGAGGAGCTAAGCCCATATCTTTCCTTTGAATTTCTCGTGAAATAGAACCACCCCAAGGATTTCCTCGACCCCTAACAGAAGGAGTGGACCTCTAAGCGATAACTGGATAAGCATCTTCATTCTTCGGAGAATCTCGAGCAAAATGTTCCAAAGATCAACAATGAAAACAAGTTTTTGTCAACTTCTAGCATTCACTTTGGTGTTTTTTCCCACAAAGAACACATGTTGGGATTTCAAAATTTATTGTTGGACCTCTCACGCTACCCACTGATACTAACAGTTGATGATCTCGAGCTCTGTCAGGTCTATAAAATCTTGAGGTCGTTCTCCTATACTTGCGAGTTTTTTTGGCTTGCTTAGATGTATGATACAAACTAGAAGTCCTCACTTGTTTCACAATAGCTCAAGAGAATTCAAATTTCTTATCAAGACCCAAGGCTTGTTCTACTATTTTAGCTCGTTTAGCCAAGTCAACAAACTCCTTAATTCTATAAAAAAAACCAACTAAATTCTAAGTTCATCTCATAATCCTTGAAAGAACCGCTTACAACTCTCTTCTTTTGTTGGCATAAGTTCTGAGGAATATTTGCTGAGCCGAAGAAACTCTCGCTCATATTCCATCACAGACATCTCACCCTCTTTCAACGTTAAGAACTCATGTTTTCGGTCTTCCAAATATAATTAGCCAACGTATTTCTTTTGAAATTTAGAGTGAAAAAAAATCTCAATCAATCAAATTTTTTGATACACGATGGGTAACCGTTTGCCACCACAGATATGCAGCTTCTTTCAAGAGAGATAAAATGCATGTGACACATTACTACGGAGCACACTCTTGCTGTTGTAATACTCGATTTGTTGATTCCAACCAAGCTTCAGCTGATGACGAATTGATCCATTTTAAACCCATAAATTTTGTGGCACCATATTTTTGCAATTCTTTTATCGGTGCTCGCTAAGTTACCTAGCTGAAATAGCTTAAAAATAACTCCAACTACTTGTTGAAGAGCTTCTGCTATAGTGCAGAGCAAGTTTTCATCACTTTGACCCTCGGGTCTAGGTCTAGCATCTCTAGGCTGTTGAGCAACAGTTAAGTCCATAACAAGTGTTTTTGACCCAATTATACTTTGATTCTCAACAGAAGAACCACCACTATTTACATCATGATCAACTTCATTTCTGGCTTCTACAGACATTTTAAGATAAAAATTAGGAAAAAGAAAATTTATAATTAGCATCGAAATCCCAACTTAGACTTGACTTAACTTTGACATGTATTTCTAGACTCAATTTTTAACTTGATCTAATCCGAGAATCGGTTAAACCTATAGCTCTGCTACCACTAAATGTGACACTTTATATCCAACCCAATTAGATGATCCAAATATAAAATGCCATATTCAAATGCCGAAATAACCTATTTTACTATCTCACTTTATTGAAATGGTAGTGCAGTGGTAAAATTATTTTTAAAAAATAATGGCAGCATTTCTACTTATTTACATAAAAGAAAAACCCTGCAAACTATAGATTTTACAATATATCTATATCCAAATCATCTCTCGAATCAATTTTCAACACTTCGATATTCAAACATACATAAAACTAAGCATATCACATTAAAACTATTTAATTAATTAATAATAATATATAATTATAGTAACCAAAAAGTTAATTTTTTTTATCACACATACATAACTATAGCCAAATGACTTTACTAAAAACGAAGTACATGCCAACTTGAAACAAAACAAAATATACAAACTTTGTTGAGTCTAGGATTTTTCGATTGGATGCTGGCGACTCTAAGATCTCAAAATACACCTAACCAGCATATGAAAACAAGACCATTTGGTGAGTTTTAATTTCAAATGGTATTACTATAACTTACTCAATATAGGATGAAATTTAAATAACTAAACTCAGTTGATTTCTTTCTTCCTTAGACCAATGCAATTATGTTTCATATAAAAGTTTATCCAATACATTAACAAACACATGTATCCCAATAAACCAAATGCGATATTTTAACTAACTAATCTATTTTAATGAACTTATTAAAACTTTATGCTAACGATGTATGAAACATTTTTTCAATTTTGTCTCATTTTTTCATATCGCATTACATTACCAATTTGAATCAAACCATTCTTCCTGTACAATACTTGTGTTCGCTAATACATAGCTCAGGTCTAAACTAATTTACGGATCCTACTAATACTATAATTCGGCACCCAGTGCCTCATCGATATGTCCCAAACAAAAAAAATTGCACGTAGCACTCATCAGTTCATTCAAAGCAATAATTATGCCCAACACTCGTCGGTACGCCCAATGGTTAATGAGCCTAGCTCGTATCAACCTATAGTCGAAGTAATTCTATATTGGTACATTCCGGGTAAACAATTCACGCTCAGTGCTCATCGACTCAGCCAAAGTAGTAATTAGGAAAGCAATGGTTGGGACGTTCAAAGG
Organism: Gossypium longicalyx; assembly: GCA_025698465.1. NCBI lineage: Eukaryota > Viridiplantae > Streptophyta > Magnoliopsida > Malvales > Malvaceae > Gossypium > Gossypium longicalyx. The sequence goes on from CM047007.1 coordinate 70,075,154, forward strand.
AAAATGCGCCTAGCGCTCATCGACTTATACTAGAATAACTTTTTTTGCTTGATTCAATAACTCAGTAATTATTTTCAACTTTGCCCAATAATTACTACAACAACCCATAGTCTAATTTCATTCTTAGTTTAGTTTCCATTCTATTGACCTCAATAACAACAACTCTTTCGTTGAAAGTCATCTCATAGAAAACATGGCATGATTCGTCTCATGTTCAAGTGAAATGCGCAACTTTACTAAAATATACTATTTCAAATTTTTATACAATTTAACTATGTATCACGATAATCAATCTCAATATCCTATTTTTAGGCAACCACTCAGGTATAAATTTCTTCGTTTTTTGAACTTACCTACTAATGAAAATAAAGGAAGATTAAATAATAAGTTGAGTTATGGTGATACTTACAGTGAATTTCAAACTATTAAATCGGTGACTTTCACTTTTTCCTTCGTTTTTGAGGAAACCGGATCGTCGGTAGCTATGAATTACTATAAACAAATAACACCATTAATAATTCACCCAATTCACAATCAATTATTATTTCAAAAAAAATTACATTTCATTAAATTTAGTTTTTAAAACCGAAACAAGCATAACTCTCCATCCTAAGCGTCGATTTATAATTTGACTTTATTTCCTTCTATTTTTGACCCTATATTATCGATTTCTAACAAAATTTCATAACAACTCTACTTGATATCCACTTTATTTTCTCAAGTGAAAAAAATCTAACATCTAACTTCAAAATCTCGTCCTTTTTAATGTATACACTAAAAATCTATCAATTTAACACCAAAAACATAAAGAAATCATTAATGGTAACTTTCTAAAACCTTAACAATTTTATAAATTAATACACTAGTTAGCTAAATTAAGATTCACCTATCTCAAAAACATAATATTTATAAGAAAAGTAATAAGCTGCACTCACCAATTTGTGGGCTAAAGCTTGGAAAACGTAAACTATGTTTTTCGTCTATTTCTTTTCTTTCTTCCGTGCATGGAAGGATGAAGAAGATAATTTTCTCTCTCCTTCCACTTAAATGATTTAAACTTTATTATTTTTCTTTTTTATCATAAATAATAATAGTAATTGAAGAGCCACAATTTTTTTAGCCACATATTTGACATGTTTTATTGTCATTTTAAACTTTTGGGCTGTTAGCAATTTTAGCCCGTTTAACTATTTTCAAATTAAAATTTATAGTGATCTAACTATATAATTTAATCGTTGGACTAGATTAAATACTCAAATCAGCTAAATTACTTATCCTTGATTCAATTTCATTTATAACATAACTCCATAAATATTTTTATTAATTATTTACAGGCTCGATTTATTAAAACAAAACCCGAAATGGTACTTTCTGACACCATTGTATCGAGTTGTTACAAGTACAACTACTTAACATTTCATGCTTATTCAATGCTTAGTTATACCCCATTTTATCATGACCAAAATCATCAACCAAAGTTCTTCAACTAACCATGTCATAAAGTATATTTCATAGCCATAAAACATGTTAAATATCAAGTAAGTTCATACCATTACAAAGGATCAAAACTACCACTTTAGCTTACAAACTTATACAATAATTCAAATATCAAATAACAAAAAATATAATGAAATAATCATAAACATACATATATCAAAATTCCTATGTACATTCCACTTATAACCAGGCCAAAAATAAACAAATAGCTACCGGAAGAGTTGACAAATAGTGTTATCTCCAACGATGTTCCAATCGATAGCAAGAGTCCGACAACTACAAAAAAGAAAACCAAATAGGGTAAGCTTACATAAAACTCAGTAAGTTTATAAAATAAAAGATCACATACCTGTCATTTTAATCATACAATTTGAATAAAACATAACTAGAATTTCCAAGCCTTGTTTCATATTCCCTATCATAACACATGGTTAGCCATGTATATACAATATTGCAAGATACAAATTACTTGTTCAAATGCCAAATTCAATATCTCAAAAATATACAACCATTTATGCTACAAGGTTCATTCCTGAACTTTTCAATAACTATTTTTCCTAGAGAATTACAGTAAATTTACTTCAAATACGTGAGAAGATAATGCTTACACAAGCTGACAAATAGGACATTAACCAATACATGATGTTGCTCACATAAGCTAACGGAAAAATGTAAACAAATGCTAGATTCTAGCCATCGATATGGTATCCACCACCGGTACATAGTACATGGAACTATAATGTAATCACCAGCATGGAGTGCTTGGAACTAAAACACTAGTACATAGTACCTGAAAACTAATCACCGACACATAGTGCCTAGAACGCCTAAATGACATGTCATTTGTCTCTTAGCTATTCATTAAGTTCACACTAGCTTTATTCTATTTTCCTTGGTCGTCATAAATTCAAAAATTAAACCTTCATCACATTGATCACATACATTTCGTATACTAACTTATATCCATGTAACTATTTACCATACCATACTTTTCATTTCAATCCATTACTTTTCCATTTCAAAACTACTTCAACTAATCACATAATATACATATTTATGTTATCATAAACATAATTAAATTAAGTTATTATGAAACAAAATAAACATTTTACGAACTTACCAACACACAGTATCTATCAACACCTCAAAGATGACTTATAACATCCTGAATTAGGGTCTAGTCGGAATAGTGGTTTTGACACCACAAATATGAAATGGAAATAAATATTTTATGATTTTTTGATGATCCATGATATTATTATTGTTTGATGATCCATGATATATTTACATGTTTGTGTGAAATTTTCTGGAAGAAATTCTATGCCTAAAATGTCCAATTTGACTTTAGGGACTAAACTGAATAAGTTGTAAAACTTGTGTTCTAGAAGCTTCAAACATGAAATTGCATTAGATTATTAATTAGAGGTCCTTAAATAGCAATTCGACCAAGTTCTAAAATTATGGAAAAAAAAATGGGCATGAATAGGAAAAATTGGAAAGAAAGGCTTTAAGGGCATTTTTGTTATTTGGTAAATAAAAGAATAAAAAGGGAAAAATCAAGTCAAAATTGTGTCCATCTTCCTCCTTGTGTGCCGAAATTTGCAAGGGTTCCATAGCAAGGGTTTCAACTTTTCAAGCTTGATTGTAAGTGCCCCCAGGCCCCGCTTTTTATGTTCTTTGCATTTTTTATGTCCTTGAAGCATGATCTATCCATTTCTAGCCATATTTTGAGCTAGGGTTCATGTATGAAATTTGAAACATTTGTGACATGTTTGTATTTTGATGATTAATGGAAGATTATGGAAGTTTGATGTGTGATGAACATCTTTTACTAAGTGATTTTTAGTGAAAACACATAAAAAGGACTTATTTGTAAAAGATGAAGAAATGGGTAGTAGAAATGTGGTTTAATGAGAAATATGGGCTGATATGAGTTAGAATATGAATTGGCTAGGCTTGGGTAACAAAGAAAATGCATGCATTTCTGTTTACGAGCCTAGGGACTAAAGTGTAAATAAGTGAAAAGTTAGGGGTAAAAAGATAATTTTACCAAAATATGTGTTATGGTCGATATGAGTAATGTGTGTATTGAACAATTTAAATTTGGCATTATAGATAAAGAAAAACGTGATTCGGGTCTTAATCGAGAGAAAAAAAATGTTTACAATGATTAGGCTCGTATTTATCATTTTGTATCGCGGTAAGTTCATTTGAAAATTATGCAAAATGTACCATACTTTAAATGTTTTGATATTGCATGTGTGGTAAGTATATATATATAACTAATGTGATGTTATGCCATGTGTTAATGCTTAAATTTTATCATGAAATATTCTTTAATTATTCCATGAGTATGTGATTGGTGCTATGGATATTGAAATCAACATTACGAGCAAGCTCAACGAAAATATGGTATCGAAGAATCCTTTTTGAACCTTAAGAATAGTTTAGGATACAAGTAACATGTCACTAGGAACTATGTGATCTGAACTCATCGAGTTGTGGTCTAAGTTCATGATGTATGTAACACATGTTTTGGCATTTTGGGTACTGGTCTCATATATATTACCGATGGCGAGGTAATCCAGCATGTGTTACTGATACCTAACAGCCTGTGTGAGCAGACACGTGAGTAGCTCAAAAGCGAGCAACATGTTATATGTGATATGAGGTAGCATTGGCTACATTTGAGGCACTTAGCAAAAATTCTAATGTATCCAATAGTATTCCGAGTGTTCACTGGTAGTTCTAAAGGAAGTTTAATGAGTAATCTTGATGAATACATCAAAGACGAAAGGTTGTTATTATGTTCAAGTGGGCACAGTATGTACATCGAACTCATGAGAATGACATGAGATATGAAGAACTTGTGGTAAGAACATGTATATATATATGAAGAATAAGTTTAAGAGATTTGATAAAATGCAAGGGTATGTTTATCATGTTAAATTTATGATTAATGCTTGTTTAGGTCGCATTTTATTTGCATGTGAACTTACTAAGCTTTAATGCTTACCCCTTTCTTTTTCATCTCTTATAGTGTCGCCAAGCTAGCTCAGGGTTCGAAAGACGAAGAAGACTCGATCATACTATCAATTGAATATTTGGTATAGCTAGTCTCATCATTTTGAGTATGGCATGTATAGGGACTTGGTCTTTTTGTTATGTGTCATATTGATTAGCCAAATGAGATGGCTCATAAAAGTATTATGATTATTTTGTATATGGCCATGAGAGGTGGCTCATATTGATTATTTGGGTTGTAACCCTAATTATTGGTGCATGCATGCAAATGTGCTTATGCTTTAATGTGGTTATGGTTGCTTATAGTTAATGAGTGTGGTGGATGGCATGTATGTTGGTGTATGAAATATGATTAATGTGTATGACAATAAATGTGGTGCAAATGTGTAACTTGAAAGTAGGTTAGCAAAGATGATAGATAAATATGAAATTGGTGTGGAATGCCATATAAAAGCATGATAGTTTGAATAGGTGATATGTTGACATTACGAAGTCATAATTTAGCCATGAATGTGAATACTTGAGTAATCAAATGTGCCATATTGCATGCAATGAAGTGGGTGTAGGTATGTGAGTGTTTAAAGGTGGCAAATGGCTTGGAAAATAGCTTAGAAATTGTCCACATGGTTAGACACACGAGCATGTGTCTTGGTCGTGTGTGGTACATGGTCGACCCCATGGGTGTGTGATCCAACCGTGTGTCCCTGCACCCTAATTTTTGGAATTTGATTTGCCACATGACCTAAGCACATGGGCGTGTGACTTGGCCATGTAACTTTATTTTGTTGATGATATCATAGTCAGAGAGTTACACAGGCTGATGACATGAGCGTGTCCCAAGTCACACGGGCATGTGTGACCCACATGACCTACCCACACGCAGGCGTGTGACTCTCCAAAGTAGGAAAATTTTCTAAGTTATCCTTAAGTTTTCTAAGTCTTCAGTTTAGTCTTGAACCGCCTCCGATGTATTTTTTGGGCCTCGTAGGCTCATATAAAGGACGTTATGCTTGTAAATGAAAAGTTTTAAATTTGGACAAAAATTCATGTCTCGATTTTGTATGTTTGAGTGAGATTAAGTCCGGTAACGCCTCGAACCCTATCCTAGCGTCAGATACGGGTAAGGGGTGTTACATTTAGTGGTATCAAAGTTATGGTTTAATCGGTTCTTGGACTACGTAGGATGTGTTTAAGTCTAGCTATACATGCCATATATAAATTGTGATAGTGTGACGAATCTTGACGATTTTAAACTGTGTTTTTCATATAGTAATAGATCTCGATAGAGCAGTGGTAGATGATGTTGAAGGTAACGCACCTACTCCCGTTGAAGGAGCAGTGCCGTCTAATAGTAGACCCACAACTGTTAGTAGAGGAAAAGGAGGTAAATAAGTCTTTCTCTATATGATGGATGCTTGGTACACGGAGTTCGTTTGAAAAAACCCGCACGCTCAACCTCCTCCACCCCCTCCAAATCTTCAACTCGTACCCCAAGTGCCTGAAGGTATAGATTTTATGAGATCTCATAGAACCCCAGTTGATAAAATTCAAAAGCAATGAGTTGAGGATTTTAGGGCCAATACTGATGATGTCCCCGAGAAAGCGGAATTTTGGCTTGAGAATTCTATTTGAGTATTCGATGAACTACCGTGTACACCTAAAGAATGTTTGAAGTATGTTATTTTCTTGTTGAGAGACGCAACATATCATTGGTGAAAGATGCTAATTTTGGTAGTTCCAAAAGAAAGGGTTACATGGGAATTCTTTCAAGAGGAGTTCGAAAAAATACATCGATGAAGCGATTCATTGATAAAAATGTAAGGAATTTCTCGATTTGAAAAAAGGCCACATGTCAGTTACTAAGTACGAAAGAGAGTTTGTATGGCTCAGTAAATATGCTCGAGAGTGTGTATCCTCTAATGCTAAAATGTGTAGAAGGTTTGAAGACGGACTTAAAGAGGACATTAGAGTGTTATGGGTATTCTTGAGCTGAAGGAATTTGTTGTGCTCGTTGATCAGGCTTGTAAAGCTGAGAAATTGACCAAGGAAAAGAGAAAAGCTTAGGCTAAGGCTAGAGATATAAGGGAGAGGCCGATGAGCAAGTCACTTCCATCCCAGTTTAAGAAATCCAGAGATATGTATTCTTGTTCTTATGTTTCGACTGGGCATTCATACAGAAATCGTAAGAAGCAAAATTCAGGTCTTAAATCTCAGGCTACATTTGTGGCTAGTGTGGGTAATGATAGATCTTCTAGACCCGAGTGCCAACAATGTGGTAGAGGTCATTTTGGTAAGTGTAGGGTGAGCGATGGATCTTGTTTCCGATGTGGTTCTCAAGATCACTATATCAAATATTGTCCTGAGATGGCCGAGAAAGAAAAATTTCAGAGTACAAGGCCGGGTAGTATGGCTACAAAAGGGAGACCCTCGAGAAACATCGGTAATGAGGCTAGTAGTAAAAATGTAACAAAGGATATAGTAGTGAGATCCGAAGCTAGAGCTCCGACTAGAGCCTATGCCATACGTGCGTGTGAGGACGCATCTTCTCCCAATATGATTACGGGTATTTTTTGTCTCTATGACACTTCTGTTATTGCCTTGATTGACCCTAGTTCTACTCATTCATATGTATTGGTATCTAGTATGAATATGCTTGTTGAGTTTACGAAATTTATAATTAAAGTGTCAAACCTATTAGGCAAGCATGTTTTAGTTGATAAGGTATGTAAGAAATGTCCTTTGATGATTAGAGATCATTGTTTTCCGGCTGACTTGATGTTATTGCCGTTCGATGAATTTGATGTTATATTGGGTATGGACTGGTTTACACTTCATGATGCTATAGTAAATTGTAGACAAAGAGTTATTGAATTGAAGTGTGAAAATGGTGAAATTCTTTAGGTAGAATCAGATCAGTCAGATAGGTTGCCAATTGTGATTTCTTTGATATCTGCTAAGAAATGTATGAGAAAAGGATGTGATGCTTATTTCGCTAATGTGTTGAATACAAAAAAAATCTGAATTGAAGATTGAATCAGTACCTGTTGTATGTGAGTATCCGGATGTGCTCCTAGAAGAGTTGCCTGGATTACCTCCTATTAGGGAAGTTGAGTTTGGTATTGAGTTAGTCCCTAGTACAGCACCTATCTCAATTGCTCCTTATAGAATGGCCCCGACTGAATTGAAAGAACTGAAGTCATAGTTGCAAGAATTGACCAGACAAGGGTTTTGTGAGACCGAACTTTTAAATGCGTTGGGTGCTACGGTATTATTCGTGAAAAAGAAAGATGGATCTATGAGGTTATGTATAGATTACCGACAGCTCAATAAGGTAATGATTAAGAATAAGTATCCTTTGTCAAGGATTAATGACTTGTTTGATCAGTTGAAAAAAGCGACATGGTTTTTTAAAGCGGACTTGAGTCGGTTACTATCAGTTGAAAGTGAAAGACTTGGATGTGCCAAAAACTGCTTTTTGGACGAGGTATGGTCACTATGAATTTCTTGCCATGCCTTTTGGTTTAACGAATGCTCCTGCCGCATTTATGGACTTGATGAACTGTATTTTCCGACCGTATTTGGAAAATTTGTTGTTGTTTTTATTGATGACATAATTATTTATTCTTGTGATGAATCTGAGCATCTTTGAACACTTGAGAACTATTTTGAAAACCTTGAGAGACAAGCGGTTGTATGATATGTTTAGTAAAAGTGAGTTTTGGCTTTGAGAAGTTGGATTCTTGGGCCACATTGTTTGGGTGATGGTATTAGAGTTGACCCAAGTAATATCTCATTATTGTTGAATGGAAACCACCAAGAATGTAACGAGGTTAGAGGCTTTCTAGGCTTGGCCAGGTTATTAAAGACAGTTTGTTAAAGGATTCTCCATGATTGCTACTCCAATGATGAGGTTGTTACTGAGAAAGATGTCAAGTTCAAATGGGCGAAAAAGTGCCAACAGAGTTTTGAAATTAAAGGCATTGTTGGTGAGGCTCCAATTTTGGTACAACCAGAGTCGGAGTAAAAATTTGTGATTTATAGTGATGTTTCCTTAAACGGTTTGGGATGTGTATTTATGCAAGAGGGTAAAGTCGTAGCTTACGCTTTGAGACAATTGAAGCCTCACGAGAAGAACTATGCAACACATGACTTAGACTTAGCCACCATAGTGTTTGCTTTGAAGATTTGGTGACATTATTTATTTGGTGAAAAATGTCATGTCTATACTGATCACAAAAGTCTTAAATACTTGATGACTAAAAATGAATTGAACTTGCGGCAACGGAGATGGTTGGAACTATTAAAAGATTATGAGCTTGTGGTTGATTACCATCGGGTAAGGAGAATGTGGTCACCGACACTTTGAGTAGGAAGTCGTTGTTTGCCTTGAGGGCTATGTATACACGGCTAACTTTGTGCAGTGATGGTTCGATTCTAGCCGAGTTGAGAGCTAAAGCCGACTTTTTGTAATAGTCCAGTTTAGACCCTAATCAGAATAGTAGTTTTGGGACCACAAATCTAAGTCAGAAAAATATTTTAATATTATTTTTGGTGTCTACAGCATGTTAATTTATGTGTGAAAATTTCGTGTGAAAATTTTATCGTTTGTGTGCTCGATTTAATTGAAAGGACTTCATCGCGTAAAATGTAAAAATGGCTAGCTAATTGTTAAAGGGCTATATTGCTATTTTTTTATATAATGTGGAGTCCTTAAGATGAAATTTCACCCTTGAAACCATGCATGGGCGGTATTAGACTTGATATATATAGTTTGGTTATTAAATTAAAAAGTTAATATGGTAAAAATGCAAATTAATAATGTTTTAATAAAATAAATATTAAAATAGCCATGCAATTGTTCATCTTTTGACTAAATTTAACAAAGAAAAAGAGAAAGAAAAGAGTTTTAAAGGTTAGAACCATTGTGTTCTTTAAATTAGGTATGTAATTTGTTCACTTTTGATAATTTTTACGTTTTGAGATCGTTGCTTGAGTACTAGCTAGCCCATGCTTGAATTTTTGAATTTGATGATGTATTCATGAATTTCCATTGATGATAGCTTGTGGTTTTGCTATTTGATGGTGGAAAATAAAAATATGTTGTTAGATTAATATGATTAATTAAGTGATTTTTAGTAAAAACATCTATTTAGGATTAAATTGTAAATTTTGTAAATTGAGGGGTTAAAATGTGAAATAAATGAAATAAAAGGGCTGTTAGGGACCTTAGTGAAATTCGGCCAAACATGGGTGTGGTGAAATTTTGAATATTTTGTGTTTTGTGAAATAGGGACTTAATTGTGAAAAATGTGAAATGTCTGGGCCAAAAGTGTAATTTGCCCATTTATGTGTGTTTGGATTAAATTGAATGAATATGTTAACAAACAAGTTAAATTTGTATTAATTTAGATCAAGAAAAGAGGAAGTCGGAATTGGATCGGGGGAAATCTAAAGTTGTCGAATATTAGTCCCAATTCGTTCGTCTTTGTCAGAGAGTAAGTTCATAAGTAAATAAATGACATTAAATTTGATTGTATATATTTTAATAGTGCGAATTGAATTATTACTTGTGTATATGTATATATTGAATTGAATTAAGCATGGGAGCAATATTTACGAGCTTAAATCGATCGAGTTACGACATCCAAAAGCCCCGTACGAACCTTAGGAATAGTTAGGATACATATGTCATGACATAGGATTTTGATATGTGATTTCGTGTAAGACCACATATGGGACGTTGGCATCGATTTGTGATTTATGTGTAAGACCATGTCTGGGACATTGGCATCGTATGAGTTCGTATAAGACCCTGTCTGGGACAGTGGCATCGATATGTGATTACATGTAAGACCACGTCTAGGACGTTGGTGTTGTACGACCATTATACTTGAGCATGATACAATTGGATTTTATCATCCATCTCAACATAACATATTTTTAATGTAGTTCATCATTTTAAAGTCTTTCATACATACATGTCTTGGTTCATATCAAACACTTACCATTTCATTTGTATAACATATAACATTAACCATAGCCACAAGCTAGTGATTAAACAGATAACTTAACAATATCATCATATGGTAAGATATGGTACATAAACATAACATCACTTAAATCATGTTCATACTTTAATCATTGATACATCATACTTTTCGATAATTGGCGTAGTGAAATCAATCGGTACCCTTACCGAAGCTTACACAATATGTGCTAAACAATGGTCGAAACCATCCATTTTCTTTAATCGATGGTCAAAGCCTTCACTTTTCATATTTTATGAGTACTATAAAGATGATTGAAACCCCGGTACACATTTCATATTATGCCATAGTCCAACTATGGTCTTACACGTGCACTGCCATGGTCTTACGCTCATAGTGCCATAATCCGATTATGGTCTTATCATTAGAATGTCATAACCCAGCTATGGTCTTACATTTATATACACTGCCATGGTCCCACCATGATCTTACATTTAAAAACTGCCATAGCCTCACTATGGTCTTACATAAACATTGACATGGTCCAATCATGGTCTTGAACATTTTTTATGTTGTGCTGCCATAATGTCTTTCAACCAGGGTCTTATTCGTTTCCTTTAAGCTAACAAATTTGATTCACACTAATAAATAATAATATATCGAAAGAGTAATTAATTGGACTAACCAAGTTATGAACTTACCTAGCTAAATTACAGAAATGACAAAGTTTAGGGGCATTTTGGTAATTTTCTATTCTCCTCGATTTTCCACTTGATATTGATCTAAATTAATAATTTCATTCAACATATTAATTTAGATAGTAAAACAATGTATTTTATGCAATTTAGTCATTTTGACATTTTTACAAAACTACCCCTAACATTTTACTTTTATTCAATTTAGTCCTAAGCCTAAATCATGCAAATTAACCATTTCTAATGCCAATTCACATAATCTAAATATTCATGGCACACAAAACAGCCCACATTTGTAATAATTTCACATCAAATCCTTATATTTTTACTAATTCAACAATTTAGTCCCTAATCGAAAAATTCATCAAAATTACTTAACAAAATACTTTTAAATATCAACCAACATCTCAAATTCATCATTTAATAACTAAAATCGCATAGATTCATCAATGGTAATATTCACAATCTTTATGATTTCAAAATTGAAGGTGCGGTTAGTTTAAATCCAATTGCAACAATCTCAAGAACATAAAAATTATTGAAAACAGGGCCAAAATGACATACCATGCAAAGCTTCAACCATCGCCGAACCACAAACCCTTTAACAATGGCTTTGCTCTCCCCAAATTCAGTGGAAGAAGAATTAGAAAAGATGATACCTTTTATTTTTATTTTATTTTATTTTATTTATCAAATTATCATTTTAACCTCGGTTAATAATTAAATGTCCATTTTAGTCCACTAACTACTTAAATGGTTTAATTACCATTTAAGTCCTTTTTTTATTCAATAAACCATTTAATCACTCAAATCAAATAGTGATCAAATTTTACATCTTTTACGATTTAGTCCTTTTTAATTAATAAACTACCGAAACTTTAAAATATTTCAAGGAAACTTTAATACCACCTTAATGACACTCTGTAAATATTTATAGAAATATTTATAGGTCGATTTATAGAAATGAGGTTTCGATACCTCATTTTCTAAAACCACTTGACCTTAGGTTTTACCACTTTAACTTAATAAATTGCTTATATAACATAAATTATCAAATAAAAATCCTTTTTAAAATCACATTTGACTCGTAAATATTAAATAATAATATTTACAAACTTACTCGTCAGATTTGGTGGCCTCAAAACCACTATTTTCGACACCACTTAAAAACTGGCTGTTACACTGACGGTAAAGCTAAACGATATGCTACTAGACCTATTCTTTCAATAACATCGTACGGACCAATAAACCTTGGGCTTAGTTTTCCTTTCTGGTTGAAACAAAGATCATTCTTCCAGAGCAATACTTTCAGGAATACTTTTTTCACCAACTTGAAACTCGATATATTTTCTTTTTAAATCAACATACAATTTCCTATAGAAAGTTCACCTCTAAAAATATTGAGTGTGGATTGAAAATGTTCCAAAATCAAAATGATGCTACCCAAAACATATTAACAAAAAGAACGATGCCAACCCCACCAATTCGTCCACTCCAATGAATGAAAATGATACCACCAACTCTGAACTTCCTTCAACCCAACCATAATTGTTATGGAAGCCCTTACCCAGTTCTTGAATACCTTTAACACTCTTTCGGCTAACCCAACCATTGTGGCCTCTCTTTCAATTCCCAACACCCTATTATCTTCTACTACCCCACAAGATCCTAAAGATGACCTTCTAAAACAAATATTCTCTTATTTGGCTTTTCAACCTCAACCCACTATTGTGGTTGTTCCTTTAAATCAAGCTTCCTAGCAACAGCAACTCCATGGCTTTCAACATCATTTTATTGAGATGCAGGAAAAATGAGTCTTATGGAGGATCAACTCTTGTAATATTATCCCATGTAATATTCTCTCTCGGTGCCACTTGAGGATCTGATCTTCCACCAGTGGTATGCGGTGTCTTTCAAGAGAGATACCACGTATTTCAAACATTCCTCAAGGGTACATGATAGTTCGTCAAGAACTACTTGATCTTCTCAAACCAGAACTCAGGCCTATTCGAATCATCGTTAATTGTGGCTTTAAACTCTTGGCCCCATATTCCTTGAGTTTATCTCTGCGACTTTACCAATTCTTCACGATGCCACACCTTGTGGTATTTCTTCTTCAGTCGAGTAAGGGGTGGGGAGAGTCGTAGTGTATAGCGAGGTTGGTCCTCAAGTATTCACCAAACCATTCATCCATTATTTCAAAAAGACTATCTTTGCCTCTTCCAGGCCCTTTAGACATGGGCCTCCTACTACTACTAAGCGTGGATTCTTTATCTGGAAAGGCTGGAGCATGGCTCTCAACTTCCTCTAACTCATCTCGGACTTGGTTGGAAGACATTTACTATATACAATTACATTTAAATTGGTTAAGAGATGTCACACTATCATAACTTATATAATGGCATGTATAGCTAGACTCGATACATGCTACGTTAGTTTGAGAATCGACTAAAGCGTAGCTTTGATACCTTTAAATGTAACAACCCTTACCGTGCCAGGGCGGAATGATGTCGAGCATTATCGAACATACATACAATTGTTCAAACAAAATCAGGCTATAAAGTTTCTTTTGATTCAAAAGACATTCAAACATATCTGAGGCGTCCCTTGTATAGACCTCGAGGTCCAAAACATACATCGAAAATAGTTCGGGACTAAGCGAAAACTTTAGATAAACTTGGGGAAATTTCCTTAAATGCAGAGTCACACGCCTGTGTGAAAAGGGGACACACCCTTGTCCTCAGGTCGTGTAACTCTTTGACTATGACGTCAGCACCAAAATAAGGTCACATGGCCGTGTCACACGCCCATGTTGCCAAATAAAATTAAATGATTTTTCATAAAAATGGTGCAGATTTCACAAGGCCAGAGTCAACGTCTATGTGGTTAGGTGTGTCTCTCACACAACTAAGTCACACGCCCGTGTCTTAGCCTGTGTGTTTACTACTGGGCATTCTGACTTATAAAATTTGGGTGCAGCGGATACATGGCCGGATCACACGCCCATGGGGTAGACTGTGTGTCACACACGGCCTAAACACAGACCCGTGTGTCTACCCATGTGGACAATTTCAAGGCTATTTTCCAAGCATTTTTGCCACCCTTTAAAAACTCACTCATTTATACATGTTTTTAGCGTGCAACAAATCATATTTGAACTACTCCAATATCCAAATCCATGATTAATTTATATCCCTAATACCTCCATGCACTATCTCGATTTTTACATGCATTTCCTAATCTTTTCATACCAATTCATAACTTCTTGGTTTTTATACCCTTCCTTCCAACTTTACACATTTATAACATTATTGTGGTCATACTTATTGATCATGGACCATTCACCAAATAAATATGCCATACCTTACATCCATCATTCACAAGCAACCACATCAACAGGAACACATTGCATGCATACATGATTAATAAGGGTTACAACCCAATAGTAAAATATGAGCCATATCTCATGGCCATATACAAAATAATTCATCAACCATCATGAGCCATTACACTTGGCTAATTGAAATGGCACATAAAACCAAAAGATAAGTTACCTTATACATGCCATTATATCAAAATGAATAGTTCTTTTATACCCAAAACGAGATTGCTGATAGTGCGATCAAACTCCCACAGTCCTCCAACCTTCACGAGTCCAAGAGCTCTATAAGACAGGGAAAAGTAAAAAGGGGGTAAGCATTGCATGCTTAGTAAGTTCGTATAACGGAAAGTAAACTTACCGGTCATTTTAGCACATAATCCCAATAAGCCATGTTACCTATCAATTATAAATAATTTCCCTAAACACATGCACTCAATGAACAAGTTAGTCACATAAATTTTCAAGATCCATAGATGAGCTCATCACATCATATACATATTCAAATTCGTATTTCTCATGTTATTTACAAATATTTTATCTAGTGAATCCTTGAATTCCCGATGGATATTTCATCACTTAGTATGCTCTATGTGTACTATTTTATTAACCTTCAATTCATATCCAGTAGTACCCTATCTAGTACACTCTCGAGCCACATCTCTTATAGCAGAATTACCAGTCCAGGGTAAATCTTTTACATGACAAAGAATACCATCTGATCGATGCGGATTACGAGTCCGAGCTAAATCTAGTCAGCTGGGATTACCAGTCCGGGCTAAATCCTAATTGAAATGTAAGCTCAATAGGCTCATTTCGGGATTACCGTCAGAGCTAAATCCTTTTCATAATGAGATCAATGGATTACACCAACGCCCGATTTTTGGGCCTAGAAGTAATGGGCCTTGAGTCTATGTTCGGGTAGAAAGGCGGCCCAAACAAATTGGATGTTTAATTATTATTATTATTATTTAGTATGTAATTAAATAAATTACGAAGGGTTATGGTGTGGGAAAAAAGGCCCAAGAGTAAATTTAATTGGGGCAATTCTGAATTTTTATTTTGTAAAAAGAGGTTCTAGCGATATGGGCTTTTAAAATTGAGGTGGTAAATTATGATACAAATAAGGCCTTGGTAAAGTGGCAAGGTGGCACCACTAAGTTCCTAAAAAATGGCACACAGGAAGGAATTAAAGGTCCGGGGTTCAAGTTGCAAGGTAGGCATCTTTTACTTTTTAATTTTAGGCATGTGTCGGGCATGTGATCACTTAAGTGAATTTCAGCAAAGGGCCTTAGGGAGGCTGGGCGATTGTTTTAGTTGATATTAGGGTTAGGTTCTTTTCTTTTTCTGTCTTGGAGAATTAGGGTTAGCCACACAGAAAGCTTTCATGTCATTTCATCCTTTACGAGTTCTCATAAAAGCCAGCATAAATTCCTTCTCCTTGGTGCCGAGTTCTTCTTCCTCTCTTTTTCCTCCAATTGCTTTATTCCTTTTGCTTTTTCTTCTAGCTGAAACCTTCGATCACCTTACTCACCTCCTCTATCGATCCCATCCTCCACAAAACCTTCATAGCCGATCGCCATAAAAGCGAAATCTTGAAAACTCACTTTTTGTGCCGATTTCTCCAAGCTAAAATCCTTGATTATTTTTGTTCCTTTTGATTAACTTTCATCTTCTCTAAACCCTTAGTATCATGTCGGCAACATTACTTCAAAGTTATAGCCTCAAATCGTCATCTTCTTCATCACTTAAAAGTAGAAAGTACCATAGATTTAGGGATTTATAGCCAAAACTTCAGATCTCACGGATTCGAGTTCTACTATCGTTTAGAGGATAGATCTGCATTAGATTTGCATAGAAATCAAAGAGGAACAAGTGGTAAGTGCTCATCACCTCGAGATCTAGTCTTATTTTACAATTTAGAAAAAGTCAAGTCCACTAAAATCTAGGGAGGTTTGTCGATTTGGGCATAGGGCTTTAAGGGTCTTTAACAAGACGATTTCTTTTGGTGATTAGTGTCTTCTAGAGGTTGGATTGAAGGTTTGGATCTTTGGAACAACTAGACTTAGTCATCGATTTTTACGGCAAAAGGTAAGATTCTAAAGGCTCTAGGGGCATGGTTCGATTATGGTAGGTGAAAATTGGGATTGGTTATTGTGGTTTGCAATCTAAGAATTGTGGTAATAAATTGTAGGACATCGTAAGGGATCTCGATGGCGATCGTCGCGAAGCAGTGCGTAAGCGACATCCACTCATAGACTAGATCGGCAAAAGCGAAAAGCCAAAAAGTCGGCATTTGTGAACTTCTGGCGTGCGGCGCTCGTGAGGTGGTTTGGTTGTTAATTTTTAGTAATCGTAAGCGGTATGATTGCGAGTGCGCAATTTCGTGCGCCGGTATATTTGGGCTTAATGGGCGAAATCAGTTAATGGGCCAGCGGGCCCAATTCGATAAAACGCTTTCGGTAAGTGTTGCTGATGAATGCGTTAATAAGCGTAATGAGCATGAAACCTAAAAGGCGATAAAATTACTGAAATATCTCTATAAGGTGGAATTACCTGTGATACCCCAAAGGGGTAAGTTTACGATCGCCCCTCGAGGGTAAATAACTATTCTTACGATATAATCATTGTCTTTCCGAAGCATGCCTTGTTAATTATATATATTCTGCATACATGTCATACTGCATGGGGTTGGGTTTAGTTATGGAGGAAGAACTTCGTTACGGTGGGCATGCCACATATTACGATATAAGCGACTTTGCTTTGCAGATTATAGTTGGTGCATGGCAGGTGCTAACACTTTGTAAGTGTAGGGATGGCGTGGGTGATTTAATCCCCACAAGAAGTGTAGGGATGGACGAAGGCAAGTGCAGGGTTGGATGGGGTTATCATGCATTAATCCTATGAGACTATTTTGTTATGGGCCAATTGTATTGTAATGGGCTTAACCGTGTTAATATGGGCAAGGCCCAATATATCTCTACTTGTAATAAGGCTACGGCCCAGTTAATCTTGATATGGGCTAGGCCCAATATACTCACGATCTTTGTGAGGCTATGGCCCAGTTAATATTGATATGGGCTAAGGCCCGATTAACAACGATTTACGAATAGGGCTTAGGCCTAGTAAAGCTTGAGCCGATTTGGGCTCTGGTTGGGATACTTTACACCTTGAGTTTTCAAAACTCACCCCCTTTTCCCATCCTTGCA
Organism: Gossypium longicalyx; assembly: GCA_025698465.1. Taxonomy (NCBI): domain Eukaryota; kingdom Viridiplantae; phylum Streptophyta; class Magnoliopsida; order Malvales; family Malvaceae; genus Gossypium; species Gossypium longicalyx. Next base: position 70,092,945 of record CM047007.1, read on the forward strand.
GGTGAGCCCTAGTTGGTGGACTTGGAGCTGGGCGGGATTCAGAGTGGCCACGAAGATTAAATTCCTGGTTTTTAAATAAGTTTCAATTAGCTCCCTTTTAAATTTCGCATTTACTTTTGATTATTTCTATTTTGGTTAAAGTTGTAATAAAGATTTGCTCTATTATTTTTTTTTTTTGGTTTTAAATTACTTAAATCGTTTTCAACTTGAGATTCACATCACTTAAATTGATTCCTTAAAATTGGTTAGCTCTAGGGCGCGTTTTATAAAAGTTACTTATTTTCAAAATATCATAATAACCGAGCAAAGCTTCCGCAATGTAAATGTTTTCAAGGGAAATAAATATTTTAAATAGACTTAAACTTAATTTGTTGTTCGTGGACAAGTAATAAGCTTAAAGTGTGGCAATGGATGTGTGCATGTCTAGGATTGGATCATGGAAGAGCTAGGTACTTAAGCAGTCTAATTGACTCACCTCCTCTTTTCTTGAATCCTACCTGGTGCGTAGTATCCATTCACTCTAAGCCATAACAAAGAAGGTTTGATTTTTCGATACTTAAGCTGTTTTTAAAATAACATGTACGCCACTACAAAGGTTTACAAGTTTAAGCGGTAAAAGTTTCTAAACATCAAGAAGGGTTTTCAATGAAAACATGGTTTTGAAAAACTCTTCAATGTGACACACCCGGACTTAGCCATAATGTACAGTAGCGGGTTTGGGGTGTTACATTACCGTCAAGACTAAATCCTTTACGTAACACATGTAGGATCCCATTTCTCATGAGAAGTGAACTATCCATCGAATTCCATATTCAAATGGATTTTAACCCATTTTCAATCAATTTACGCAATTATGGGCATTTTCATATAGTTCATTATTTATGCATTTCACATTCAATTAGGTTACACGCTTTACTTGGATGATGTCTCGGTTTAGATTCTAACTATTCCAAAACCTTTTGTTTTCCACGATCTACTTTGAATTGGTCTTTACGAGTCTATATAAACAATTTAAATTATGAATTCATAACATTTTTCAATTTCAGCCCGAAAACTCACTCTATGGCAAAATTACCTATTTACCCCTAACTTTACATATTTTTACACTTTAGTCCCTAGGCTCGTATAATGAAATACATGCATTCCCTTGAATTTCCAAGCCTAGCTGAATTATATTCTAGCTTACACAGCAGCCCACATTTTCCTTTATTTCACTGTCTACTACCCACTTTTACATCTTTTGTAACTTGGTCCCTTTTAGGTGTTTTCATGGAAAACCACTTGATAAAAGATATTTATCATACATCAAACCTTCATATTCCTCCATTAAACACCAAAATACAAACATCTCACACAAGGGTAAGTTTTTAACATGAACCCTAGCTTAAAACAAGGGTAGAAATGGCTAAAACATGCTTCAGGATATCAAAATATAAAGAACATAAAAAATGGGGCTAGGGAGCACTTACAATCAAGTTTGAAATGTTGAAAACCCTAGCTATGGACCCCCTTGAATTTTTGGCACACCATGAAGAAGATGAACAACATTTTTGCTTGATTTTCCCTTTTTATTTTTTAATTAATCAAATAACCAAAATGCCCTTTAAAATTTTACCCATGCATGCCCATTTTTGTCCAAATTTTTAGAACTTGGTCAAATTACTATTTGAGGACCTCTAATTTATAATCCAACTCAATTTCATGCTAAAAGCTTCTAGAACTCAAGTTTTACATATCTTGCAATTTGGTCCCTAATGTCAAATTGAGCACCTTAGGCATAGAATTTCTCTATAAAAGTTTTGCTCAAGCATACATTATCATCCTAGACCTCATAATAATCATGAAATAATAATTTCTATTTCGAATATGTGGTCTCAAAACCATTGTTTCAACTAGGCCCTAAATCAGGATTTTACAAGCTGTCCCCCTTTAGGGATTTTAGTCCCAGAAAATCTTACTAATAAAAAGGTTACGTATTGGTGTCTTATAGTCTCTTTAGGCTCCCATGTAGCCTCTTCAACACCATGCCTTTTCCATAGTACTTTCATGAGAGCAATATTCTTAATTTTTTTAGCTATTTGACCTCTTGAGCTAGTATCTTAATCAGTTCCTCTCCGTAGGTCATATTCGAGCAAATCTCAATCTCTGTTGGTGAAATTACATGTGAGGATCAGATCAATAACGATGCAACATAGACACATGGAACACATCATGAATTCTTTCCAACTCGATGGCAAGGCTAACCAATATTCTCTGGGTCCAATCCTTTGGTAATCTCATACACCTTATAAATCGAGGACTTAATTTGCCTTTCTTTCCAAATATCAGGACCTTTTTCCATGGAGAAACTTTTAGAAATACCTTATCACCAACTTGATACTCAATTTCCTTTCATTTCAAATCGACATAAGATTTACGCTTGTCGAAGCGACTTTCAAACTATCACAAATAATATTTATCTTTTTCTCGCCATGAATCTTGTTTTCTTTAAGTTTAGTCCAATATAAAGGTGTTAGACATTTATGCCCATATAAAGCCTCATAGGGTGCCATTTTCAAACTTGATTGATAAGCTGTTGTTGTAGACAAATTCTATCAACGATAAGTACTTTTCCCAACTACCTTGGAATTCAAGAACACAACACACGAGCATATCTTCCAAAATCTGAATTACTCTTTCGAATTGGCTGTCAATTTGTGGATGGAAAGCGGTATTAAAATTTAGCTTTGTACCTAAGGCTTCTTGTAACTTCCCAAAAATCGAAGTGAATCTTGGATCTCTATCCGAAATAATCGACAATGGTACGATGAAGTCTCACAATTTCAATAATGTACAGCTCGGCTAACTTATCAGCAAAAAATCAGTTCGTACCAGTATAAAATGAGTCGATTTAGTCAACCTGTCAACTCCATAAGAAATTTGGGTGGTTCCTCCAACCTACATTGTAAGTGTTACTATAAGGATTATTTTGAGATCGAGGATTATTACCCATGTAATTTAACTACTCGTTGTCCATGTTGTGACCATATGGCGGGTATTCTAAAGCTGCTCGATCCACCTCCATTTACCCGTCTTTGCATTCTTTGGGTGAACTTTGTGAAGAACTAAGAAAACCATCAATTTTTTATTCAAGAGTTCTACCGATTAGAGAGCATGGTGGCCAGTCGGCGTTATAAACACACAGTAATTTAGTTGGTTTTTCCTCAAGACTTGCCATTGATAGTTATTGGTGACATCTCTTCTATAAATTCATAAGCGACTTGGTGTTTTATTGAGAGCCATTGTGAAAGGTTTGAACACAGCTGGCAGTGGTAACCCATGGTGAGGGTATCTTTGTAAAAGATCCTTGTATCACTCCCATGTATCGTAGAGTGTCTTTAAATCCATATGCACAAAAGAAGAGATATCATTACATAATTTAGCCATTTTAGCCAGGTGAAAAATATTTTAATAAGAACATTTGGTCATTTGTTCCCAAGTAGTAATTGACCCTCGTGTAACGAGCTCAACCATTGTTTAGCTTTGTTCCTCAATGAAAAGGGAAACAACCGAAGGCGTATGGTGTCATCAGAAATGCCATTGATTTTAAATGTATCACATAGTTCTAAAAAGTTTGCCAAATGAGCATTGGGATCCTCGTCCTGCAAACCATCAAACTGGACAAGTTGCTGTATCATTTGAATTGTGTTAGGTTTTAGTTCAAAAGTATTTGCAGCTACTGGCAGGTCTAATTATACTCGATTCGGTTCTGTTAAAGAAGGTTTAGCATAATCATACATAGTGCATGGAGTAGGATTCTGATTTACTGGATTAACAGCAATTGCAGGAGGTATGAGGTTTTCCTGATTTTCAGCTATCTCCTCGGTTGTGGCTTGTATATCGTCCTCTTGCTCTTTCTCTATGTATCTAAGGCTTCGCCTTATTTCACTTCAGTTTCTGCGAACTGTGCGATCGATTTCTTCGTCAAAAAGTAGTGGTCTTGTCGGGTTTCTTCTAGTCATAAACTATAAAAAACCTTCCAAGAAAAAGAAAAAGTAAATTAATAAATAATAATAATAAAATAAAATTAACTTGCAAGGAAAAAAATGGCTAAAGTAATAAAAATTGAGTGTTCCTAATATCTTAGTTCCCCAGCAATGGCGCCAAAAACTTGATCGTGTTATTTTGTAACAGGTTTTAAATATTTATAATTAATCGTTCTTGAAACTAACTATTATCACGATGTAGGTAAGTATACCTATTGAACAATAGTATAGTTTTAGCAAGACCAGGATTATCGAACCCAAAGGAACTAAAAGTACTAGTAATGTTGTCTTTTTATTATCTAGCCTAAGAACAAAGGGGTTTGTTTTATCTAACTAATTAACTAAACTAAGAATTCATAGAAAATAGAATTGGGGATTAGTTTTGGAAAGCGATTGAATTAAAACAATACCTAAGGAAAAATCCACCTAGACTTCACTTGTTATTTGACTCTGAATCGGACGATTTATTCATTTGACTTGATCAGTAGAAATCCTAAGTTATATTATTATCTCTCTCGAGACTAACAACGTCTAACCCTAGGTTGAATAATTGAAATCTCTTTCTAATTAACTTCCTAGGGTTGCATTAAATCGATCTATGGATCCCTTATTAGGTTTCACCTAATCGACAAAATCTTATCACCCTATCTCTAGGCGCGCAATCAACTCCAAACTTAATTATGACAAATGTACTTTTAGGCGAGGTCTATTCCTCCTCTGCATAAGAGCTTAACTTGAATCAATATCACGGAATATCAAAACAAGAATGGCGAACACATAATTAAGAACAAGTCAAATATTGATCATACAATTCAGAAAATACTAATAACAAGATCTATCTTAGGTTTCATCCCCCTTAGGTATTTAGGGGATTTAGTTCATAACTAAAAGGGAAAACATCTCAGAAGAATAGTGAATATAAAACATAAAGAAAAACCAAAAACTCTTGAAGGGGGTTGAAGGAGATCTTTAGTCTTGGCGGTGAATTCGGCCACGAGATGGATCAATCGGCTTTCCTTGAGCAATTCCTTGCTTCCTACTGTCTCTCCCTCCTTTTCTCCTCCTTTAAGGTGTATTTATAGGCTTTAGAATGCCTAAAAGCCCTCAAAATTAGCCTTTTAGAATTGGACTCAACTTGGACTCGGCAAGGACACGCGTGTGACACGCGGAGTGCCACGAATACTTTAGCGGTGCTCAAGCACATTAAAATAACGCGGGCGTGTGGTCTACCGTGTGAGTCGTGCTTGATTACGCCAAATTGACACGGCCGTGTGGTGCGCCCGTGTGAAGAAGTCGGGCCGTGTTGATTTAAATCGTTGGCCCATTTTCTCCGTTTTGGCCCGTTTCTCATTCCTTTTGCTCTCTAAAGCTCACCTAAGTATAAAACATGAAATTAAGGCATTAGGAGCATCGACTTCACCAATTGTGAGGAAAAATCATCCATAAAATCATAAAAGCATCGGGTAAAAATATGTATAAATGACGGTTTATCATTAGGATACAAGTGACATGTCACTAGGAAATAAGAGATCAGAGCTCGTTGAATTGGTTCGAGTTAGTGAAAATCTAAACTTTTGAGTTGGTCCAAGTTAAGTAATATATGTGAGGCATCCAAGCTTGTTGAGTTGGTCAGAGTTCATTATGGATCACGAGGAATTCGAGCCAGTTGAGTTGGTCAGGAGTTCATTATGGATGTGATGTATGTAACATTCGAGCTTATTGAGTTGGTTCGAGTTCACTATGGATGTCTACATGTTATGAGGTAGCTTTGGCTACGTATGTACATGAGGCACTTATGTGCAAGTTTTCCGCATATCAATAGTATTACGATGTGTTCAGCGGGTAATATAATGATTGTAATGAAGTTCCAAGGAGGGCATATCAAAGAGGTATGGTTATCGATACTCCATTATGAGTGCAGTGCGTATGCTAAACTTACGAGTAATGCTTTGATAAAGATCGATTTAAGGTGAGCAAGTATGTATGTGCATATGATGAGTGCGGAAAAAGGTTTGAATGAAGAATAATCTTTATGTATATGCTATCATGGTTTTGCATGTTAATTGTTTACCACTATCGCATATTATTTGCATGTGGACTTACTAAGCTTTAATGCTTACTTCCCTCTCTTTTCCATCCTTTGTAGTTCCGCCAAGCTAGCTCGGGGATCAGAAGCTGTCAGAGTATTCAATTACACTATCAAAAGACTTTTGGGTATAGTGAAATTATTATTTTAGTATGGCATGTATAGGAACTTGGTCATTTTGTGATATGTGTCATGCTATTTGGTCAAATTGTGAAGGCCTATGATGATGATGATTCTTTTTTGTAATGGCCATGTGATATGGCTCATATTTGATCATTTTGTTTGTAATCTAATTACTCATGCATGCATGTGTTAGTGTTTTGATGGTAGGATATGTTATTGCTCGATGAGTGCATGATAATGATGTGATAAGTTGTTGATTGATGAATGTATGGTAAAGTGTGGATTAAGTGCTAAAGGTTAAAGGATGACCTAATGACTTAAAATGACTATGTGTATGAATACACAATTTGTAGTTATGTAACAAGTTTAATAATGCATGAAATTGGTGTGGAATGCCTCTAAATGATGTAATAAATGAGTGTGCAATAAGATGACATTATGAAGATGTGAGAGTGCTATGGTGTAGAGTATTTGAGTGCATAAATATGTCATGTTGCATGTTACAAAGTGTGTTTGAGTGTATGAGTGATTGAGGTGACTCTTGGCTTGGAAAATAGCCTCCAAAAGGTCCATATGGTAAGACACTGCAGGGAATGTGTCTAGGCCGTGTATGACACCTTTATATGCCCCCCATGGCGTGTTGAATGGCCGAGTGTCCCATGTACCAAAAATTTCCAAGTCGAGAATGCATGGTAGTAAGCGCCTGAGACAGAGACATGGTCGTGTGTCTCAACCATGTGAAGGACACGACCTAGCACACGCAGGCGTGTGCCTTGGCGTGTGCCCTAAATGAATGATGATGTCATAAGCAGAATGTCACGGTTTTTGGACATAGGCAATGACACGGGGGCGTGTCTAGGTACATGTGAAGGACACGGGCCAAGGACATGGGCTTGTGCTCGTGAGTGTGAAAACCCTTGTAGGTTTGAAATGAAAAATATATTCTAGAAATTCCATGCAGTATGGGACATGGCGTGTCCCAAAACACACGCAGGCGTGTGCATTGCCTCCACACGGGCATGAGAGACTTAAACCTAGAAATTTTCTTAGAATTTTCTAAGCTCTCGATTTAGTCGGATTACTTTTGATGTATGTTTTGGGCCTCATAGGTCCATGATAAGGACAATATGAATTCGTTTGATTGGTTTTAATTTGGAGTGAAATTTTATGACTGTATTTTCGGAGATGCCTGTTTATATGCGGTAATGCCTCGTGCGTTGTCCTAGTCTCGGAGTGCAGTAAGGGGTTTTACACGCTTGAAACCATAAATTTTATTTATTTATCTATTTTTCAAATTTAGGGTTCAACGACTTTTTAAAAATTTCCCCACCAGACATTTTATAATCTTGTTTGAGCCTTTTATTCAAATGCCAAACTCAAACATGATGAGTTTGATGACTCCATTATTGCCATCTCCTCATTTTTAATGAACACTCCTATTAAGCCTCCTTTGTTGACAAGTTTGGAGATTTGTTACACTTGCCTTAGAAGGTAACTCCAATGAAAAAGGCATTTTTAATCGACTCTTTTCATTCCGTCAGATTTAACCAGAACTTTCTCTACCACGATCCGGTCTTCCCCTATCCTAACTTGGAATTTCGTCCTATTATGAAACATGCCAAGCTTTGAAACATCAATTATTGGTGGCTCGGCTCTATCCAAACTAATAGGCGTCTCAACCTTGCTCTCGATGTTTAATGACATTACTAAGGCTATTGGAAGGGGATGAATACAAATATCACCCTTCCTCATGACACGTAGTTGTCATATATCTTTAGAAGGTTAGGAATTAGCACTCTTAGAGACTCCCCCATTATATCTAATCAACCTAAAAGTTATGGGGCACTTCACCATGTCGATTATCACTATGATGCCAACTTTGGTGAGTGGATCAAGGGAGGTAATTTGGCTACTAATGAAAATGATAACGATGAAGGCACTTTTGAACCGTCCCTTCACACGAGTATGCTCCTCCACCAGACTTCATCCTTTCATGCTACTCAACCCTCAGCCAATATTAATAGTGCTATCCTCGATGCTATACACTTCTTGAGCAATGATTTTTGCGGATTGACCGATGATGTTAACTCTCGACTATCAATATTGGTGACACAAATGGCGTCTCTCTTAGCTCGCTTCCTTTCAACTCCTCATTTTTCTCCTAGTGCTAATTAGAGTAGATTTAAGTCATTCATTTCATACTCATAACATTTGCACCTAGATTTTTTTTTATTCTTATGTCTATGTTTTCTTGCACTTTAATGATTTATTGGTATTTTGAGATACATTATTGTTTTTAATTCCTTGCCCATTTACTTTTATATATCTATTATGATGAACTAACTTTGTTTTCTCCTTAAGCTTTGTTTTCCATTTGATATAACAAAAAGGGGAGAAGTAAAGTTAAATTGATTGATTATTAAATCTATGCTAACTATGCAAATATGCAAATTTTTGACCAATTTTCTTAGAGTAAAAATGAATGCCAAATTGTATGTCAAATTTTATTTTGCCTTATATTCAAAATGACTTTTATTAAGGGAGCAAATTATTCAAAATAAATTTACCAAATATTTTGTTATATAAAAAAAAGGGGAGATTGTTAAACCAAGCTTTATTTGATAAAATGTTTTGATATAACAAATTGAAGTATTTTTGAATAAAAGTTAAAATTGTATAAAATTGATAAAATGGTTTGTTTAAAATTGAAGTCTAAGAGATAAAATTTTGAATATCTACTTTGAGCTATTAGAAAATTTTTGAAACAACTTTAAAATCAAGTCAAAATGATTTTCACTTAGTAAAAAGTCTTCTAACAAATCAAATAATTTTCAAACAAGGCAAAATTACTGCAGGCCAAAAAGTATCGATACCTTTTTGGCCAAGTATCGATATTTTTTGAATTACCAATACCCCCTCTTAAAAATGATACCAATATGGTAGTCTGTTTTTCACAAACCCTACTAAGTATTAATACCTTTTGGTCAAGTATCGATATTTTACGAATTATCGATACCCCTCTTAAAAGTGATACCAAAATAGCATTCTATTTCTCAAAAAACCAATAAAGTATCGATCGATATCGATACCTTTTATAATGTATCGATAAAATTATTTTGGTATCGATAGTAAAACTCAATGGTCATTGAATTTAGCATTCATTGCAAAAATTATCGATACCTTTTTATATGGTATCGATGCTCGATGTTGCTTGAGTGAATTAAATGCTTTGGCTTTTACATCCACAACAGCTCTATCCATGACACCAACAACCTCAACGATTTAAAAATCAATTGGGGTATAAATATCAACTTCAATAGTTCCTACAACAACAAGAAAGCACTTTCAAGAGAAATAATCAATCAAACAACCTTTGAGCTTACTATTTTCCATATTTCTTATGTAACACCTCATACCCATATCCTATGCTAGGGCGGAATCGAGCGTTACCTAACAAACTCATGCTTACGGCCAGATTACGAGTCTCCAAGACTTACACAAATTTAAAACTTTTGTCGTCTTTACCATAAAACCTTTAATATGAGGCCTCTGAGGCCTAGACATCCTTTGGAAATCATTTGGGACTGACTCGGGTCCCTAACCAACTTTAGAAAATTTACCTTTGCAATAGGGCTGCGCTTTGTGTGGGTAAACCGTGTGCTCTCAACTTGTGATACCCCTTACAGAGACCATCGTCGGTCGAGCACGAGGCATTACGACTTAACTTACTAATTCGAGGCATAAAATTTGCTTTTAAAATTAATTTATTTACATTCATTCAATATGTCCCTAAAAAGGGCCTCGATGCCTAAAACATGCAATTAAAGCGGTTCGGGACCAAGCGGAAACATTAAAAAATTTGAATACTTAGACAAATCAAAATAATTTATTTCATTATTCCTTATAAAAGCGCCCACCTGCGTCATAGTCACTAAATAAATCATAACTTTCGAGTCACAAAACTTAAAATTTAAATTAAGTAAATTTTCCTGAAAATAGACTCATATATCTTCTTACTAATTTTTTTCTAGAATTTTTGGTCTAGCCAATTAGTACAGTTTATTAGTTAAACTTTCCCTGTTGCCTTTGTTTGACTACTCGACCTCTCCTCACTATGAATAAATTTTCTCCTATAAAAGAATTCAAATAACAATGTCGTTTGTTTCTCTTGAAATTAGAGAAATCTAAAAATATAAACTATAACTCCTAATTATTTTTGTACAATTTTTAGTGAATTTATAAAGTCGAGCAGAGGGATTGAGAAATTGCTCTAACCTGTCTCACTAAAATTCAAATATCTCTTAATATACACTTATTTTTCTTACTCTGTTTCTTTCATATGAAAATAGACTCAATAAGGTTTGATTCTATATCTCATTCATCACCTAATTACATTTCTACTATTCTTGGTGATTTTTTTAGGATCAAATCACTTTCTTTGCTTTATTCAATCTTTGTTTTAATGCTAATTTCACTTTTTCATGATTTCTTTGTATTAACTACCATTTAGGCATACATAACACGAAACATGTTCTTCGTTAGCCATTTCTATAGCTAATCATTATCAAATATTTATATACCATTCTTTAGCCATATCATAAGGACATACACACAAAATGGCTAAGTCCTATACATGCCATAAACTAGAACATTTGTATGCGAAGATACCCATTTGGTAACTTGATAGTTGATAGTGTGAAGTGATCTCCAATGACCTCCAACCCGAGCTTGCTTTTAAGTACTATGAAACATGGGAAAGTGAAAGAAGAAAACATAAAGCTTAGTAAGTTCACATGTAAAATAATAAGCATTACGCAATCAATTTAGCTTACTACTATCTTTGTCATAATTTGCTTAAATAATGTTTAGTTCTTACTTTCCCATCTTACTCATCGGTAACCTTACAAAGGCTCGAGAATACAAAAGGCACATTACTTAATAGTTTGCTTACATACCTGCAACATCTCACTTAACACATGAGTACTCTTTCATAATATAGGCATATTGCCAATCATGTCATAAAGTGTCACAAGCATAGCTGAAAACTCATCACTTACTTAATACTTGATAATCTCAATTACTTACAATTTCAATATTAAATAAGCCTTAAATGCATACTTGTACTCTTTCTTCATGTTCTCACCTTATCGTTTCTTTGACTTACTCTTTGGATTATTAGGGAACCTTTTCCTTTTGAACTTACCATTGCCATGTCTTGACATGGTCTTATGTGTTATCCTTGCCTTATGAACTCACCAATGCCATGCCTTGGCATGGTCTTACATGGGACCTTTGCCTTATAGTAACTCATCAATGCCATGTCTTGACATGGTCTTACATGATTTCCTTACACGATAGAACTTATCAATGTCATGCCTTGGCATGGTATTACATGATTTCCTTGCCTTATAGAACTTATCAATGACATGCCTTGGCATGGTCTTACATGATATCCTTATCTTACCAAATGTCATGTTCCAAACATGGTCTTACATGGTATCCTTATCTTACCAAATGCCATGTTCCAAACATGGTCTTACATGGTATCTTTATCTTAGTGCCAATGCCACATCTTGATGTGGTCTTACATGGAGTTCTTAATCAATACCGATGTCATGTCTTGACATGGTCTTACACGGGATCCGTGTCTTACCAGTGCCATGTCGGACATGGTCTTACATGGTATCATTAACAGTCAATTCCTCCTTATATGCCATGTTATGAACACGGACTTTTCCGTCAATTCTTCCTTAATTGCCATGGTAAAACCATGGAGTTTTAGATATCAATGCCTTGTCAAGTCATAATTTGAAACATAGTTGCTCAAATTCTCAAGGTTAGTCGCATAACTCAATAATAACAATACTAATCACAATAATTGCATAATAATAAAAAGCTACTCAACTTACATACTTAATTCTCAATCTCATCATATCATCAACTTAACTTATTCTCATCAAACTATGCTAGTTAATACTTTCTTGTTATCATACAAAGCCATAATACAAAATATGGTCTTACATATAAATTATACAAGTTCTCTTCCCAATATCGAATTATTATCGAACATTAATCATTATATCTGAAACTCAATATTAAAGTATTTATGGCCAAAATATCAATTTATCATTCAAATATTCATAATTCAATGCTTATTAAACATATGAACTTACCTCGATACCAAAACAACCATTTTACCAACTTTTCCGATTTTTATTTTTCTCCGTTCTAGGTCCAAATCTCACTTTACGGGATTATTAAGCTTGGAAAGCTTGGAAACCTAACCATGGCTTCCCCATGCTATATTCGGTCCCCATGAAGAAGATGGACCAGTTTTGACTTTATTTTCCCTTTTTAATTCTTTTAATTACTAAATGACCAAAATGCCTTTAAAGGCTTTTCTTTCAAATTTGTCTATTCTTACCCATTTTGTCCAAACATAAATATAATGATCTAATTACTAAATAAGGACCTCCAATTTAAGAAATCATTTCAATAAAATCCCTTTATTATCTAGAACACACATTTTGTTAATTTTACAATTTAGTCCTAATTATCAAATTAGGCACTTATACATAAAATTTCTTCACGATATTTTCACACAATTATTCAATCAATGAATAAACCTAAAACTTAATTGGAATAAATTTTTTGACCTCAGTTAAGTGGTTTCACAACCACTATTCCGTTTAGGCCCTATTTGGGATGTTACACTCACACGCCCATGTGGCTCGGGACACGCCCATGTCCCTTGCTGATGTGGAATTAATTTCTAATTCAAACCTATAGGGGTTTTCACGCGCTGGCACAGCACTGCGCTTGCGTGTCTGCGGCGTGTCCTTCCACCTGCGGCCCATGACACGCCCATGTCCTAACCCTTGCGCAAAAACACGGACATTACATTTACGACATCGCCAATTTCTAAGGACCACATGGCCATGGCACATGCCGTGTGCTAGTCAGTGCAATTTACATGGCTGAGACACTGCGGTAGTGTCCCGCCCGTGAGTTTACTACTATGCATACAAACTTGTAAATTTTCGTGCGAGGACACTGCGGCGGACCACTGCGCCCATGGGGTGACCAGTGTGACACATGCCCATGTGTATACCAGTATGGATAAAAATAAGGCTATTTACCAAGCCTCTTTGTCACCCTTACTTACACATCCTACACAAAACAACCACAACCAATACAAGACTATTTCATGCAATAAAATCAGCCACAATAGACAACATTTCATTTGTGCATTTTACTCATCCATGAAAATAACATCATTTGCATATATCAAAATGAATTTTAGCCATAATTTGAGGCTTAATACAAAATGAGAATTTATCCCAAGCCAACTCCCTTGGCCAAATTAATAATAACACAAAACACAAGTCTAGTTCCCTATACATGCCGTAATTAAAAATATAAATCAAACTATACCAAATGCTTGATTGATAGTGTGATCGATATCTCTAACTTCCTTTGGTCCTTAAACTAGCTAGGCGAGACTATAAGAAAATGAAAAAGAAGAGGAGTAAGCATAATGCTTGGTAAGTTGCACATAAATAAATATACAACATGCCTTTACCATTTATTAAGAAACATTATTGTAACATCTCGAAATAGGGCCTTGTCAGAATAGTGGTTTCGAGACCACAAATTCGACATTAAAATATTTATTTTATGATTATTATGAGATTAGAATATGAGACTATGCATGTGTTAAAGTTTCATGAAGAAATTCTATGGGTAAAGTTCTCAATTGGAAAATAACGACCAAATTGAATATATTGTAAAACTTGGATTCTAGAAGCAATTTGTATGAAATTGCTTTGAATTATAAATTAGAAGGTCTTGGAGAGCAATTTTCCCAATTTCTAAGTTTTTGGACAAAAATGGGCATGTATGGGTAAAAATTTAAAGAAAGGGCTTAAGGGTATTTTGGTCATTTGGCATTTTAATGAAATAAAAAGAGAAAAATCAAGCTAAAATCAGCTCATTCTCTTCCCCATCTTTGGCGAAGCTCAAGGGTCTCCATAGCTAGGGTTTTCCAACATTTCAAGCTTAATAGTAAGTGCTCGCAAGCCCCGTTTTTAATATTCTTCGTATTTTTGAAATCCCGGTAGCTTACTCTCTCTATTTCTACCCATGTTTCATGCTAGGGTTCATGTTTAGAAATTTACCCATGCATGAGTTACTTGTATTTTGATGGTTTATAGAGGAATATGAAAGTTGGATGTGTGTTAAACATCTTTTCTAGGTGATTTCCATGAAAAACCCTAAAATGACCTTTTTGCAATAGGTGTAAAATGTGTGGTAGAAATGAGAAATAATGAAAAAATGTGGGCTGCCATAAGAGGAAAAAACATTTGGCTAGGTTTGAGTAAGGTAGAAATTCCATGCATTTCATTATCTGAGCCTAGGGACTAAATCGTAAAAATGTGAAAGGTTAAGGGCAAAGCGGTCATTTAGACTAGGGGTGAAATTTAGACTCAAAAAGTACAATATGAGGTGTTAATAATTTATCTTTATTGTTATAAACCACGAGGAACAAGTTCTAGAGGTCAATCGAGGAAAACAAAGGTTTGGAATAAGCAGAAACACGATCAGAGACAGAGTACCAAGTAAGTTCGGATAACTTAAAGTAAACTCATAATATGCCAAATTGTATGATTTCTGAATGTATAATAATTGCATTTGATGATGGCATGAAAATACATGAAATGCATTCTTAACTATGACATGTTGAAAAATGTCTCGGTTAAGGTTAAAAGGAAGTTCGATGGATAAACCATGATTTATATGTGACTTGAGATCCTGCATGTGTTGCGAAAAGGATTTAGCCAGACGGGTAATCCGTTGATCTCAAATCTGAAAAAATCTAGCCGGACAGGTGTTCCTTGAGTGGTCAAGCCTCGAAAAACATGTGTGCATTGAGGATTTAGCCCGGAGACGGGTAATCAGGCTAAGTGCAATTGCTTTGGGTGGTAATTCAAATTCGAGCTCACTAAGGGTGTTTGTCGCTCTAAGGGGATTGCTTTGGACTAGTAATCCCGATATCACCTTATGAGTTTACGATCGAGGATTTAGCTTTGGGTGGTAATCCATGATAAGATGTGAGGTTTGCGGGAGTGCATACATGAAATGATCATCCTTATGAATTGTGGTAAATGGATAATCCATCAGAATTTTCTAGAAACTCAACGGGCTTAATATGATGTATGTAGATGAAATGATGAGCGATAAGTCATCTAAGACAAATTACATGGTACATTATTATTGTGACTAACTTGTTGATTGAGTGTATGTGATAGGGATACCATTTTCATGCTTGTTGATTCTATTGCCTAATATGGTTTTATGCTAATTAATCGGTAAGTTTACTTTTCATTTATTCGAGCTTACTAAGCATTTAAATGCTTACCCCTCTCTTTTCCTATCTTACAAAGCTCGATGACTCACGAGAGATTCGGCGACGGTTGGAGAGTCAACACACTATCAACTAGTCCAGCTCTGGTATATAGACAATTTTATTTTGTTCAATGGCATGTATAGGACTTTTGAGTATTTTGATATATGTGTCATTTGATTTGCTAAGATGAAGGCATGTAAAGATATACATATTTTTTGTATATGGCCATGGGAATTGGCTCATTTTGAAGTAGGCTATGACCTACAAATTTATGCATGTTTATGTTCATATGTGATGGTTTGGTTATAATTGGCAATGAGTCATAAGAATGAGCTAATCTTGAATGTGTCAAGGAGATATAGAAACCCTTAATACAAAAGAGAATTAACCTAGCATGTATAAAGCCGAGTGATATGAGGTTTTCATGCAATGAGGGTTTATCAAGGTTTTATATAAGTGTATAATTTGGCCTTATCATGTATTAAAGTAACCTATAAGTGTGATTGGTTGATAGAGGGTGACCAAAGGCTTGGAAAATGGTCTAACAAGGTCCACACGGGTAGGCATACGAGGGTGTATCTAGGCGTGTGTGACACACAGTTTGCCCCCATGGGTGTGTGGTATGGTCGTCGTCCCTGCACTTAAAATTGTAAGTCGATATAAGCGCCTGCGGGCTGAGACACCTGGCGTGTGTCTTGGCCGTGTGCCCCCTAAATGCATGTTGACATCATAAGCAGAGAGCTACGGGTGGGGACACGAGTGTGTTCCAAGCCACCACGAGCATGTGACTCTCTCTCAAGGCAGAAAATTTATTAAGTTGCCCAAAATCTATCGAATGTTTTCAGTTTTGTCCCGAAACAGTCCGATGTATGTTTTAGGCCTCGAAGGCCTTTATAAGAGATAGTATGCGTGCTTGAAAAGTTTTAAATTTTGGGCAAAATTTGGTGGCCAGTATTGTATGTCTTGAAATTTTTAGTGCAGTAATGGTTCAAACCACGACCCGACATTGGATACGGGTGAGGGTGTTACAATCATAATACACAAATAGGCATAAGCAAAACTTACTCATCAATATTCAATACACACCAAATATCATGTAATGAGCTCACATTTACGTACATACTAAATAGGTACATGTACCACTCACAACACGGTTATAATTTCCTCGTTATCTTGAAATCCCAACTTTCACCATTGAACCATTTGGAACACTATCGGATATTCGTTTAGCCTCACAATGGGATAAGGTACCGATGCCATGTCCCGGGACATGGTCCTACACAAGCTCTAGCATATTTGTGCGATGCCATGTCCTAGACATGATCTTACAGACACATCTAAGTGGCGAAGCATGTCCCAAACATGTCTTACTGGTAGCACTCGTCACAATGCCTATGCCATGTCCCGGACATGGTCTTATCTTAGTTCTCATAATGTGCCCGATGCATGTCCCGGACATGTCTTACACTAAGCTCACACAAGTGACCCAAAATTCATAGAATGTATCGATTTATTTCCTAAGGTTCAAGCGAGAATTCTACTATCTCTATTCTCATCACCTTTTCTCATTTCTACAATCAAGCAATTTATGCTATAACAACCTCAATACAATTCAAACACATATATTATCAATGTAGTTGTATTATTTACATACAACTTGCCTCGGATTACAAAATGTGGCGACTAGTCAATTCATTCGATTTGCTTGGCTTTACCACACATCTAGGTTGAATTGATGTTTCTTAATCTATAATAACAAAATGCACTTATTTAGTCACTTTATCAACCTAGGCACTCAACAATTCATAATTGGGAAAAATAACCAGTTACGCCCCTAGACTTTTGCGAAATGACCATTTTACCCCTCATTAGAAAATCAATTTTTATCGAATTTCATTATTTCTTAAGACTATTGAACCCTTTTTACTTTTACAGCAACTCTAAATTCCCACTATTTCCCATATTTAACATCTATTTTACAACTTATGCAATATAGTCCTTTTAGGTGTTTTCATGCTATGACCTTCACAAAAGTTGTTTATAAGACACTCAAGACTCATTTTCTTCCATAAAAAATCAGCAAACATAAAAAATCCTTTCATGGCAAAACCACAAACTCTTAATCATTTTGCAAAATAGTACCCTCATTTCAAAGCTCATGTTTCAAGGGTCTCGAAAGTACAAAAATATTCAAGAAAAGCCATTAGAATCACTTACTTGTAAAGGCTTAAAGTTGCTGAAATTTTTAAGCTTTCAAACCCCCTTCAATGTCTAATTTTAGGTTGGATAAAGGATATGAAAAGGGATGATATCATATTTTCTTTATTATTTCAATTTTAGTCAAAATAAGCCACCTAACCTGCAAACTTTGAAAATTTGACCACCTTTGTCTCCTATGGCGGCCAACCTATCACAATAGGGTCTAATTTCCCTTTAAAGACCCCCATTATTATTCTCTAGCTATTTGACACCTTTAGCTATCAATTTAGGACTTTTGCACTTTATGCGTTTTAGTCCTTTTTAGTAATCAGACTCTAAGCGCTAAAATTACTTCACTAAAATTTTCATACACTACTATAAACATGTTATAAGTCTAAAATATTAATAAAATATTTTATCTAACTTCAAATTGGTGGTCCCAGAAACCACTTTGTTCCAAGTAGGCCCAAAATCGAGTTGTTACAATTATCCCCCTTAGGGATTTTAGTCCCAGAAAATCTTACAGATGAATAGGTTGGGTATTGATCTCTCATGGTTTCCTCGAGTTCCCATGTGGATTCCTTAACTCAATGTTTATGCCACAAAACTTTCCACGAGTCCTATACTCTTATTTCTCAAGCTGTTTGACTTCTCGAGCCAAAATTTTGGTGGCTTTTCACCATAAGTCATATCAGGAAGTATCTCAATCTCGGTTGGCGCAATCACATGCGAAGGGAGTCGATCTATATCGGCATAGCATGGACACATGAAACAAGTTGTGAATCTTTTCCAACTCTGGTGGCAAAGCCATTCGATGAGTAACAGGCCCTACTCTCTCTATAACCTCATAAGGTCCTATGAAGCGAGGACTCAACTTGCCTCTTCTACCGTCGAGAACTTTCCTCCACGGGGATACTTTCAAAAACACTCTATCAGGCACGAAATTTAATCTCTTTCCGTTTCAAATCAGAGTAGGATTTTTACCTATCGAGCGGTCTTCAAGCGATCGCGAATCACTTTAACATTCTCTTGGTCTCTTTGACTAAATCAACCCAGTGAATCTAACTTTCTCTTAGCTTAGTCTAATTTAAGGCGTTCGACACAATCATCATACAAAAAAGCTTATATGGCGCCATCTTGAACTTGCGATAACTATTGCTGTAGGTGAATTCAACCAATGGTAAGTACCTTCCCCAACTACCTTGAAATTCGAGAACATAACACCATGACATGTCTTCCAATATCTAAATTACTCTTTCAGGTGTGTGTCGGTTTGCGGGTGGCAGCCGTGCTAAAACTTAACTTTGTTCCCAATGCCTCTCGTAATTTTCCTAAAATCTCAAGGTAAATCTTGGGTCTCTATCAAAAATAATCGACAAAGGGCACTCCATGAAACCTCACAATCTTAGAAACATACAAGTCGGCCGGTTTCTCAAGGAATAATCGGTATTCAACTTGTATAAAATGTGCCGACTTTGTTAGTCATACACAACAACCCAAACAACATCTTTTTCTTGGGGTTGCAGCAAACTGTCACAAAGTCCATAGTAATTCGATTCCACTTCCACTCGGGAGCAGTGATAGGTGAAGTAGGCCCAAAGGCACTTGGTGTTCGACCTTCACTTCTGGCGCCTACAAGGCTCTTGAAAGCAGATTCCAAAATGTCTCTTTTCATTCCAGACCACCGGTACATTTTCTTGGTCGTTGTACATTTCACACTACTTGAATAGGTGGACAAACAACTCCTATGTGCCTCTCGAAGAATCTTACGAATAAGCTCATTGTCCTTGGGCACACAAACTCTATCTTTAAACATTATACATCCATCGGTACCAATCTGAAAGTCGATTCAAAACCCAGGCTCGTCTTGAGGTTCTCGATTCAAAACCAGCTCGTCTTGCTTTGAGTTCTCTTAGTTTGCAACCCCTATATCCCTTTTAAGCTTTAAGGATCTCTTGTAGAAATGTTGGTCTAGTTCTCAACTCTGCTAGAAGCTGAACCATCATTAGAAAAAATCAAATTGGTGTTCAAAGCTCCCAAGCATGAATAATGATTTTCTACTCAATGCATCGTGAACATATTCGCCTTTCTAGGTGGTAGTCGAGAATCAGCTCATAATCCTTTATTAGCTCTAACCATCGTCACTACCTTAGGTTCAATTCCTTTTGAGTCATGAAGTACTTAAGGCTCTTGTGATCGGTGAACACCCGACACTTCTCGCCATACAAATGGTGTCTCCAAATTTTCAATGCAAATCGATGGCTTCAACTCTAAATCATCGTCGGGTAGTTTTTCTCATGTGGCTTTAGGCGTGTCGAAAGAGTAAGCTATGACCTTACCTTTTGCATGAGCACACACCCCAAACCATTCAAAGAGGTATCGCTATATACCACAAACTCCTTGCAGACTCTGGTTGCACTAAAGCGAAGCTTGGTCAACAAAACCTTTAATTTCTTGAAACTTTGATGGCACTTTTTGTCCATTCGAACTTGACATCTTTTGCAGCAACCTTGTCATCGGCGTAGCTATCATAGAAAACCCTTGAACAAACCTTCTATAGTACCCGACCAAGTCCAAAAAGCTTCAAACCTCTGTCACATTCCTTGGAGATTTCCACTCAACAATAGCTAAGATCTTGATCGGGTCAACTCTAATCCATTTTTGACACAATGTGTCCTAGAAATCCGACCTCTTTAAGCCAAAATTCACTCTTCTTGAACTTGGCATAAAGGCGCTATCTCTCAAAGTTTGTAGAAGCTGTTCTCAAATACTCTACATGCTCACCCTCATCTCGTGAGTAAATCGATATGTCATCGATAAAGACCATTCTGAACTTATCCAAATCTGGCCAGAAAAATGCGGTTCATCAAATCCATAAACACCGCCAGGGCATTAGTCAAACCAAAGGGCATGACAAAGAACTCATAATGCCAGTATCTAAATGCAAAGCGCGATCTTGATGCATCGTGCTCCTCAGCAGTTAGCGGGTAATATCGACCCCGGTCAATCTTGGAAAATATAGTGGCTCCTTTTAAGCGATCAAATAAGTCATCAATTCTTGGTAAAGGATACTTATTCTTTATTGTCACCTTGTTCAATTGTTGGTAGTCAATACATAGCCTCATCGAACCATATTTCTTTTCACAAATAACAACTTTGGTGCACCTACGGTGAATAACTAGGTCTCCACGAAACCTTTATCTATCAACTCTTGTATGCTTGCACTTTCAACTCTTTCAGTGCATGGCAGCCATCATATCTGAAGTGATCGAGATAGGTGTCGTACCAAGGGCCAACTTGATACAAATTTGACTTCTCTGGTTGGAGTAATCCGAGGCAACTCTTAGGAAACACATCTATAAACTCACAAACCACTGATGCCCGATTCAATCTTCAACTTAGACACTTGAGTATTTAACATGAAAGCAAGATATGCCTCATATCCTTTTCTCATATATTTCTCAAGCCCGACATAGATGATATCACCACGAGTGATTTATTGAGTTCATCTGGTCCAACCAGAAGAACATCCCGAGTCTTCACATTTAAACTCAATATCTTTTCTCCCAGATCCACCACAACACTATGAGAAGTCAACCAATCCATCCAAAGGATTACATCAAATTCATTAAATGGAAATAACATCAAGTTAGTTTTGGAAAACAATGACCTCTAATTGTCAAGGACAATTTCTACACACTTGGTCAACAAGCACATGTCTACCTAAAGGGTTGGACACATTCATTACAAATTCATTTGACTCAACTATTATGTTCATACGAGGCATCAATTCCATACAAATATAGGAGTGGGTAGACCCCGGATCAAGTAAAACAACAACAGAATATCATGAATAGAAAAGGTACCCGTGATCACGTCAGAAGACTCTGCCTCTTCCCGGGCATGAATAGTGTAAGTACTTGCAGGCGCTCTACCCTCGGACCTCACTGCAGCATCTCTTGGTGTACCTCTACTTGCCTTTATTTCTTACTTTTTCTCTCCCTCTTCTAATTTGGGACAGTCTCAGATGAAATGGTCCAGTGACCCACATTTAAAAAACCCTCTGTCTCTACCTCAGCACTCACCAAAATGGCGTTTACCATATTATGAACATTCTGGCCTATTTGGCCGAGCACTACCGACGCTCGCGACAGAAGTGGTTTGGGCTCTAGAAGTGGTTTGGGCTCTAGAAGTTGCGTTCTGCTGGTTCTTGTTTCTATTCGAGAACCCTACCGAAGCATTCGATCGGGTCATGAATTCCTTTGATTTCTTGGGTGAAGGCGATGTAATTTCCCCATTTGTCTCTTTCTTGGGTCTCAGACTCAATAGCCACTTTCCTCCTTTCTTTAACCAATTCTTACGCCTTGCATGCTCTCTCAGCAGAGCACCACATATTCCATTAGCTCTAAAATGCCAACAAATACTCGGATATCCTTATTTAGACCATCTTCAAACCTTTTTGCACATAGTGGCCTCTGAGGACACGCACTCCCGTAGCGTATTCTTGAGTTTCACAAACTCTACGTTCATATTTTGTCACAATCCTATTACCTTGTTTCAACTCTAGAAATTCCTTCATTTTTGATCTATGAATGCGTGGCTAATGTACTTCTTTGAGAACTCATCTTGGAAGAATTCTCACGTTATTCTCTCTCTCACTACCACAGACACAGGGTGTTCCACCAGCTTTGGTAAGTCGAATCTACGCCAAGAAGCGTCGATACACTTCACGCACTCCTCAGCGTGCTGCGATTTTATCAAATACCACGATGGTATTCTCTAACCAAATTACATTTTCTCGGGTGCGTCGTCTATGTTGGCCCGAATTCTTTGGCCCTTGTTTTGAATCTTGTCTACCAAGGCTTCGCTCTCTAATCATATACGCACCTTGCGAGGCCTCTGGGCCATCTTGAGGAATCGGAAGAGGTGGGGAGGTGGAGTGTTTGGATTCATACGAACAAACCGTATACCAAGCATCCATAATTTGGAGATAGACTTCTCTAGCCCCTCTGCACCTTGGCCCATAGTCATGGGCTCACTCTCAAGCCAGCACGAACCGCCCGGTGGCGGTAGGGCATTACTCTCCCGTCATCGCCATAGCTCTATCATGATCCATTTACTATATGAACATACAATTTATAATCGTCGAGGCCGTCACACTATCAATATCTGATTTATGGCATGTATAGCTAGATTCGTACTCATGCTAGGTTAGTCCTAGAATCAATTAAATCATAACTCACGTCTTTGCTAAATGTAACACCCCATACTCGTATCCTATGTGGGGACGAGAATACGAGCGTTACCTAACAAACTTCGTGCTTCGACCAATTCTAAGTCTCCAAGACTAAGAAAAATTTAAAAATTTTGCCGTCTTTACCATAAAACCTTTAATATGGGCCTCGAGGCCCTAGACATCCTTTGGAAATCATTCGAGGGACCGAATCGGGTCCCCCAGCCAACTTTAGTTTGCAGCGGGGCATACGCGATTGTGGGTAAACCGTGTCTTTGTCACATGCCCATGTGGCTCGGGACACGCTCATGTCCACTTGCTTATGTGAAATTAATTTCTAATTCGAACCTCTGGGGGTTTTCACATGGCACGGCACTGCGCTTGTGTCCTTTGCGTGTCCTTCACCGCGGCCATGACACGCCGTGTCTAAGCTTGTGTGCAAAAACCTAGACATTATGTTTCTAACGTCGGCCAATTCTTAAGGACCACCACGACCATGGCACATGCCCATGTGCTGGGCTGTGCCCTTCCACGATTGAGACACTGCGGCCGTGTCCCCGTGTGTTTACTACTATGCATCTTGACTTGTAAATTTTGCATGCACGGGGACACGCAGGCGGACCACACGCCAATGGGGTTGGCCGTGTGACACCTGCGGCCTGAACAAGCGCCCGTGTGTATACAGTATGGACAAAAATAAGGCTATTTACCAAGCCTCTTTGTCACCACTTACTTACACATCCTACACAAAACAACCATAACCAATAGAAGACTATTCCATGCAATAAAATTAGCGCAATAGACAACATTTCATTTGTGCATTTTACTCATCCATGAACATAACATCATTTGCATATATCAAAATGAATTTTAGCCATCATTCAAGGCTTAATACAAAATGAGAATTTATCCCAAGCCAACACCCTTGGCCAAATTAATAATAACACAAAACACAAGTCTAGTTCCCTATACATGCAGTAATTGAAAATATAAATCAAACTATACTAAATGCTTGATTGATAGTGTGATCGATATCTCGACTTCCTTTGATCCTTGAACTAGCTAGCGGCACTAGAAGAAAATGGAAAAGGAGAGGGGAGTAAGCATAAGGCTTAGTAAGTTCTACATAAATAAATATACAACATGCCTTTACCATTTATCAAGAAACATCATAATACAAAAATAGGCATAAAGCAAAACTTACTCATCAATATTTAATACACACCATATAGCATGTAATGAGCTCACATTTCATACATATCAAATAGGTACTGCACCACTCACAATATGGTTATAATTTCCTCGTTATCTTGAAAACACAACTTTCATCGTTGAACCATTTGGAACAACTATCGGATATTCATTTAGCCTCGCATGGGATAAAGTCACGATGCCATGTCCCAGAGCATTGGTGCATACACAAGCTCTAGCATATTTGTGCCGATGCCATGTACGGACATGATCTTACAGAGACACATCTCGTGGCCGATGCATGTCCCAAACATGTCTTACACTGCTTTTCGTCACAATCTTAGATGCCATGTCCCAGAACATGGTCTTACACTAGTTCTTATAATGTGCCCGATGCATGTCCCGGACATGTCTTACACTAAGCTCACACAAGTGACCAGAGTCATAGAATGAATATCAGATTTATTTCCTAATGTTTAAACAAAATTCCACTATCTCTATTCTCATCACATTTTCTCATTTCTACAATCAAGCAATTTATGCTATAACAACCTCAATACAATTCAAACATATATATTATCAATGTAGTTGTATTATTTACATACAACTTGCCTCGGATTACAAAATGTGGCGACCAGTCAATTTAGTCGATTTGTAGCTTTACCTATCTAGAGTTCGGATTCGGTATTTCTTAATCTATAATAAAAAAAATGCACTTATTTAGTCACTTTATCAATCTAGGCATAACAATTCATAATTTGGAAAAATAACCGTTTCTTAGCTAAACTTTGCTTGAAATGACCATTTTACCCCTCATTAGAAAATCAATTTTATCAAATTTCATTATTTCTTAAGACTAGTCGAACCCTTTTTACTTTTACAGCAACTCTAAATTCCCACTATTTTCCATATTTAACATCTATTTTACAACTTATGCAATATAGTCCTTTTAGGTGTTTTCATGCTATGACCTTCACAAAAGTTGTTTATAAGACACTCAAGACTCATTTTCTTCCATAAAAACTCAGCAACCATCACTAATCCTTTCATGGCAAAACCTTAAACTCTTAATCATTTTGCAAAATAGTACCCTCATTTCAAAGCTCATGTTTCAAGGGTCTCGAAAGTACAAAATATTCAAGAAAAGCCATTAGAATCACTTACTTGTAAAGGCTTAAAGTTGCTGAAATTTTTAGCTTTCAAACCCCCTTCAATGTCTAATTTTGGTGGATAAAGGATATGAAAAAGGGATGATATCATATTTTCTTTATTATTTCAATTTTAGTCAAAATAAGCCACCTAACCTACCAAACTTTGAAAATTTGACCACCTTTGTCTCTATGGCCGGCCGACCTATCACAATAGGGTCTAATTTCCCTTTAAAGACTCCTAATTATTATTCTTTAGCTATTTGAAACCTTTAGTCATCAATTTAGGACTTTTGCACTATATGCAATTTAGTCCTTTTTTTATAATCGGACTCATAAGCGTTAAATTTACTTCACTAAAATTTTCATACACTACAATAAACATGTTATAAGTCTAAAATATTAATAAAATATTTTCTATGACTTGTTGGTGGTCCAGAAACCCTTTGCTCGACTAGGCCCAAAATCGGGTTGTTACATCTTATACACACTTGTGAGCTTTACTTCTATTCTTTTGCTCAAATGTATTAGTTTTAGTTTGAGCTTAATTTCACAAACACTTTGATCTTGCAAGGATTATTTCTTTGTTTGCTTATTTGATTTCCTTGAGAGGGTTTGTGTCTTAAGATTTGGGCTAGAAATCTTAAGGGATTTGTGAGTTAAACCTTATCTTCAAGGTTATCAAATTACTGAATTTAGGAAAATTCTTAGTTGTGGAAAGCTAAGCTAGTGGAGTAGGCAATTGAAGGCTGAACCACTCTAAATTATCATGTCCATCTTTCAATCTACTTTCTAGTTTTCACAATTTCACCCCTATTAGCAATTTCGATTTGATTTATCGAGCTAACAATAATCCTTCCTACATGGTGATCTTGATGAAGAGGTTTACATGAAGCTTCCTTGAGGCTTTGCTCTGATAAGCTTGGAATGGTTTGTTGTTTGTGCAACTTTTGTATGGGTTAAAATAGGCTCTTCAATGTTAGTGCGGAAGCTTTTTCTACTTGAGGCTGGAAGGGTATGGATTTCTTCAATCGTATTCTAATTATTCTCTCTTTACATACACTATGGTATTGGTACACATTAATGTGCTGGTTTATGTTGATGATTTGCTTATTTACGGGAATGATTCCCTTTGCTTTGAAAACTTTTAAGGGTATCTCGGTTTTGCTTCCATATGAAGGATCTTGGTATTTTGAAATATTGTTTGGGGATAGAGATAGCTTGTAGCTCTTTGGGGTTATTTCTTTGTCAAAGGAAATATGCACTTTATATTATTCTAGAGGCGGTTCTTTTGAGACAAAAGCCCACAAGATTGCCAATAGAGCAAAATCATAAATTAGCACATGCTACGGGGATAATTTTATGCGATCTTGAGCAAATCTGAGACGGTTAATGGGTCTTTTGATTTATTTGAAAATGACCAAACCTACTTTGACATACTCGACTCATGTCTTATCTGGGATTTATGCATGAAGTGAGCGGGAGCATTAGGACGTGGCTCTGCATGTTGTGCAGTACTTGAAGGCCATCTGGCGAATGGATTCTTTTGAGATTTGATAGTGATTTGGATTGAGCTGCTATCTCATATTTCTTAGAAAACTAAGAAACAACATCTTTGTTTCATGTTCTTCTGCTTTGAGGCTAAGTATAGAGTCTATGGCTTGTGTCACTTGTGAGTTTAAGTGGCTGAAGGCCTTGTTATTGAGCAAGGTGTTCATCATCTAAAAGCAATTCCTTTATTTGTGATAGTCAATCTGTATGTTGCATATTACATAGAATCATTACGGGTGTTAGGATATTATTATGGGATACTATCTTTTAACAATTTAATTCTTAATAGGATATTATAGTGTAAAACCCCTATACATATTACCCTTGCCGGGGCGATAGTACAGGCATTACCTAACTTGATCTCATGCATACAACCAAACTCAAGTCACTAAGACTTGGTCCAATTTAAAACTTTTCAATTTCTACTTTAAACTTCTTATTATGGGCCTCACGAGCCCCAGATTCAACCGTTGAAAACTATTTGGGACCATTACGGGTCCTTAAACCAAACTTAAAAATTTGCCTTTAAAAA